>OX578140.1:33998902-34086402 GCA_951213105.1 Amaurobius ferox
TTTGTATTTGAGCGCCAATAGTCATTTATTTGCTATAAGAGTAACTTATTTCTCCTTCCATAACGCTTGGCGAGATTTTGGCGACGAATTTGGCGGAATGTCGCCATCTTGGCGACATTTTTAAATGTTCCTGAATTAGCCAAAAAACTCGCAAAATGGATAAAAATGACACAAAATGACAATGAAAATGACAATGAAAATGACGACTCACAGACGAAAATTCAATATCTTGGAAAGAATATAAATATCTACTATAAAAATATTCTCTTTTCTTTTACTGTAAAAGTAGTAAATTCATTGCATTATGTAAGGAAAGTCATGTGGTGCCCACATCAGATTTTTTTATTATATTTTTGTATAAGCTTCGCATCGGATGATCAGTTTAGGAATTGGTTGACTCAACCTAGAAGTAGGTAGGGGAATTTATGTTATTAGAATTTTAAATAACATAATTACAGTAATATCTTGACAATGCATGGAATATTTAATGATACTGAAGTTTTGAATTTTGATAATGCCTCAATAAAGAGGAAGGTGATGCCTCAATAAAAAGGAAGATGTCTCAATAAAAGGGAGAACTTCCACTTTTGAATTTAACATGCTTTAAAAACAATTTTCATGTTTTAGCTTCTGTGGCTAATTTCTTTATGCATTTTTAAAATTTATTTTTTTCAAAAACACTTTTTTGAAAAGGAAAACACGCCGATTTGGTTCTGGAATTTTTCATAAGTTTGATTTTTAACAAATCCATTTTCGGACCAATGTGCTCAATGTGATGGAGAAAAATGATAAATTAAACAATGCTGGAACTTGTGAAATGCTTTTATTCTTCTGGATTTTCTTTACATAGAATTTTTCAAATAAATAAAGGTTTTCTGGAACAATTCGGAAGCTTCCAGGTAATTCCAGAATGTAACAGAATCTTCTAGATCAACCCGGAAGCTTCCAGAAAATTCCAGAATGTAACACAACCTTCTAGAGCAATCTGGAACCATACAGACAATTCTATGTGTTTGGTCTAGCATATAAAAGGGAGGAAGGGAGAACGCATGAATTCCAGTTTAGTTGTTAACAAGCAAACAATGAGAGCAATTCACCAATGTTATGGTCCAACAGCATTTAAGTAAGCTTTTGTGAGGATTCTGCTGATTGAGTTATATGGTTTTTCGTGGAAAATCCACGAATTCTTGTTTTCTATTTCGTGGAAATTACTGAGTTTGAAATATCTTCTGACTGGGGCCATAGGAGTGTGAAATGTGCTGACTATGTGCATATCCATAAAAGAGTGATATATAAGACTAGCCAAAAAACAGACTTTCTTCAGGTTGATAATAAGAGTGCTCATTTCAAGACTCAGTTTCAAAGTCAAGATGCTTCCAGTGATGACTTTTTGTGTCCTAAATGCTTTGACAGAATATAAAAAATGACACTAACTGAACTAGAATAAATCTCCCATGGTGTGGATGATGCAGATTTTGTATCTGAAGAAGAAGAATTAGATTCCCTGGATCAGTCAACTGTAGAGGTTGGCGTTAGTCCTGTTCGGAAACCATGGTCAGTGAAGTCAAGTCATAAACTGCATGCATCAAGAAAGCGCCTCAGAGAAATTACTGAAGCTGCGGGTGAGTACACCAAAAGAAAACTGACCGAATGATTTCCAGCTGCAAGACAGAAACACCAACGCTAGTGCTCACTTTCAATTCGCGATGTTTTAAAGATTGTGGGTGCCCCAGTTCCTATTGGTTCAACAGGAAGGCATCACCCAATATCAAAGGGAGATACTGATGCAGTTGAGCAAATTTTTATTTCATTGAATTGCTAATTTCAGTTCTAAGCAGAGTGCATAGAAGTGGTATGCTGTGGAACCTGTAATATGTTTTGGAACTTGCACATGTATTTTGGAAGCTTTAATATGTTTTAAAAGTTGTATTTGTTACTTATCTTTTTAAGAATTAAAATGCCATGTCAAATAAGACTAGATTTTTATTTCATGAGACTAATATGTGACAAGAATGTGGTGACGGAACCTAGTTTAATGTGTGGCAAAATATTCAATTGTTTATAAAACCTGTTGAACTCAAAAGTGGAAGTTTTTCTTTTCAGGGAAACGGTAAAAAAAATCAAAATTTTTGGGATTAGCATTTTTGAAAAAAAAATATTTTCGATTTAAAAAAAAAAAAAAAATCCATAAGACTACAGCAAGATAATTTGGACACATATTTCCAAACGAAGGGTATCATTTTAATCAGAAAAATATTATATTTCAAATAAAGAAATCTAAACAAAATATTTTAAACCGTTCCAGAGATAGAGCGTTTTAAAATTTTGTTAAAAATCGCAAGTGAGAAATGATGCCCGAGGCTCCATCTTGGCGCCGGATCTCGGACCAGGAATTGTTTTGAACCAAACAAAAAATACGGGTTTCTTACTTTTTCCTGAATTTTAACATATGTTAAATTCAAAAACATCTGGGACTATGAAGGTAACCCCCCCCCCCCCCTTCCTGAGTTGATATGGACTTAGCCATATATACAATGTACTACTCGACATAGAAAATGCCCGACCATGAAACTTTGGCGTAACAATTATGGAAATTGCAAGACAAACACAGCTGGCGATATATGCAAATGAACTGAAATGCAGATAGATCACGGGATTAGGGCGTGCGATAAAAGTGATGGGAAAGGCAGATGAGCCAATAGTTGTTAATATCTGTCGCATACGGAAACCCGTTTACCGAGCTGTTTTTCATTTTAGAAGACCCGTGTTGTTGAAGAGATGACTGTCCGGCGATGCCGAAGACCGTTTCAGCATTTGAACGATGATGTGAGGGGATTCATTTTAGGCTTACCTACAGCTGGGTGGTCTTACCATCTTATCGCCGCTGAATCACGTGTGGATGCGTTCTTTGTGCAAAGGATTTGAAAAAAATGTATTGAAGAAGGGCACGTGACTCGTCGCAGTGGTACAGGTCCATCGAGACGTACGTCAGCACGCACTGATCGGCATATTCGAAACCATGAAGTGACGGCCCCACAGTCGACATTTTGCAGAATTTGCAGGGTATGTTGGATGTACCAATATCAGCGAGAACAATTTCTCGACGATTGGCCGGAAGCGACTTGCACTCAACCCGTCCTTTACGAAGACTGGCATTAACAAGAAACCGACGAGAAAGATTGCAATGGTGAAGGTCCGAACCTCTTGTACGACTTAATGGGACACGGTAGTGTTCAGCGACGAGTCTCGGTTCTGTTTGTCGAATGACAGTCGCCGTGTGAGAGTCTGGCGGCGACGTGGAAACAGATCCAATCCTGCTGCGACTGTTGAACACCATAGTGCTCGACAAGGCAGCATCACGGTTTGGGGTGCCATCAGCTTAGCTAGTTGGTCACCCCTTGTTCATTTCAGAGGCGCAATGTGGCCGGTTGCACTGCCCTAACTTCAGCTTTTGAAAATTCTGTTTTCCAGCAAGATAATGCGCGACCGCATACGGCAGCCATCAGCAGACAAGCCTTGCTAGGTACCCAGGTGCTTCTTTAGGCAGCGCCGTGTCCACATCTTTTAAACATCGAGCATGTATGGGACGTGATTGGCCGTCGTTTGATTGTCCTGCCCCCACCTCAAACAGAGGACGAAGTGTGGAGCATGGTTGGCGGCATATGGCCATCCATTCCTCAGGAAACTATTCGCACGCTCATTGCGTCTGTTCCTGTAAAGTGTGCTGCTTGTATCGTCGCAAGAGGTGGTCCTACTGGTTACTGATTATCCTGTCTATACCATTACTGCATTGCATTATCTTTCTGAAATTAACATCACTTATTTATATATGCCATCTCTATCTGTGTGTCCTTTGTCATCTCACACTTTTCGCTCTTTCATAATGTTGCATTTTCTGTGTCGCGAAGTATATATATATATAAATATATATCCAAAAGGAAATGTCCAAATCTGAAAATCAAATATGATACAAGAAATAAGAAAAAGAAAAGTACCAAAGATTGGCAGAGGGGGGGTTGTGACCCCCTCACCCCGGTTCAGCATGCTTTACGCCATGGCCACACTCCCGGATGCCGGTACCATTCCGCATCTAGGCCATTATACCTAAGAAGATCTATTTGGAAAGGAAAAGATCATGATCCTTGAAGCCAAACACAATACTAGAATTTGTGCAAACAAGACCTCGGTTTCTATCCGTGTTCACTTAAATTGGTTGAAACACCTAAGAATGAAGACGGGAGCCTGAATTATTTGGACGTATGTATTATGTCAAATGAAAATAG
Organism: Amaurobius ferox; assembly: GCA_951213105.1. Taxonomy (NCBI): domain Eukaryota; kingdom Metazoa; phylum Arthropoda; class Arachnida; order Araneae; family Amaurobiidae; genus Amaurobius; species Amaurobius ferox. The sequence goes on from OX578140.1 coordinate 34,003,186, forward strand.
AACTTCCTTCTGTATATATGATAAGCGTACAGTCTTCAACTTTGACGTAAACTTTATCACTTCATGGGAAACTTGTTTAAGTAGAGCTGTCTTCCGTAATATAATTGTCAATCAACTTTTAAGAAATAAAAGGTTAAACTCTCAAAGTAGCGACAAAATTCAACAGGATAAAAGGTATTTGAACGAGGCACGGAAAAAGGGTTATCCGGTTGACTTTCTGAACGTAATTGAGTCATCTTTTAATGATAAACTGTAACCGTTGGTTATTTAGATCACGGACATATAAAGTTGATGACTTGGTACTATATATATTGGGGATTTGTGTTGTATAAGGCAAGATTTCGTTAGGGAGTAACTTGAGGTCTTGTTTGCACAAATTCTAGTGTTGTGTTTGGCTTCAAGGATCATGGTCTTTTCGTTTCCAATAGATCTTCTTAGGTATAATGGCCTAGATGCGGAATCGTACCGGCATCCGGAAGTGTGGCCATGGCGTAAAGCATGCTGAACCGGGGTGAAGGGGTCACAACCCCCCCCCCCCCTCTGCCAATCTTTGGTACTTTTCTTTTTCTTATTTCTTGTATCATATTTGATTTTCAGATTTGGACATTTCCTTTTGGATATATATATATTGTCCCTTGTTGCGAAGCAGCGTGGCGCTTTACTTCATTGTAACTTCGTGTATATGTTTTATGGATTTTGGTTAAAGTTTAGAATAAATAAGATTTTTTTCCCGTTAAAAATAGATGGTTTTAGGATTTGTTATTAAAAATCTGTATTGAAATTTGTCAAAAATTTGATGTATATATATATATATATATATATACACTAGCCGAAAATAAAATCCCAACACCAAGAAGGAGTTGTGCCAGATAAATGAAATTTGAGAGGCTCGGTTGCACATATGAAAGATGACTCGTATTCAAATTTCCCACTAGACGAGTAAGAGTGGCGCTAATGGCGCCACTATGATCATGCAAATCACTTTTGCTTTAAATACTCGGTATAAACTTCGTGAGCGTTATTTACCTTTTAGACTGGGCGTTGTGAGCTAGGTTTGAGTCAAGAATGCCTTTAAGCAGACGAAGAAGGTAATATCAGCAGCTTAGTGAGTTTGAACGAGGCCGTACAATAGGGCTACGAGAAGGTGGATTTTCTTTCCGCGAAATTGCAGAAAGACTTGGCAGGGATGTATCCACTGTGCATGATTTTTGGCAGCAGTGGTCACGGGAAGACACTGACTCAAAAGGACCGGGGTCCGGCCGCACACGGGTCACTACTGAGAGGGAAGACCGCCGTATTCGCCTCAGGGCTGTGGTGGATCGTACTGCATCTGCAGCAGCAATTAGAGCTTCTGTTGGCCCCAGAGGGATACAGAGAACTGTAAGAAATCGATTACTTGAGGGACAGCTCAGAGCTAGACGGCCTGTAACGATCATACCACTACTCCGAATCACTGCAATCTGCGACGTCAGTGGTATCAAGCTAGAGATCACTGGAGGGCTGAGTGAAAATCTGTTGTATTCTCGGGTGAAAGCCGTTTCTGTCTTGATGCCAGTGATGGTCGTATGTTGGTAAGAAGGAGGCCAGGCGAGCTCTTCGGAGCAAGATGTCTGCGGCGTAGACACACTGGACCTACACCTGGAGTTATGGTCTGGGAAGCCATTTCCAATGACAGCAGGAGCACATCGTCGTAATCATAAGCACCTTGACAGAAAATTTGTACATCAGACTGGTGATTGAACAGGTTGTGCTATCATTCATGAGCAGTATTCAATAGGGAGTTTTCTAGCAGGATAACGCTCGTACTCATACCGCTACTGTTACCTAACGTGCTCTACAGAGTGTCGACGTTGCCCTGCGAGATCACCAGATCTTTCTCCCATCGAGCACGTATGGGACGTTATTGGAAGAGAAATCCAGGGCCATCCACAATCAGCATTTACCGTTGCTGATTTGACTGACCAACTGCAACAGGCATTGAACTCTATCCCGCAAATGACATACGGCACCTGTACGACACAGTGCATGCACGTTTGCATTCTTGCATTCAAAATCGTTGCGACTGTAGCGGTTATTAATGTACCACCATTTCACATTTGAAATGCCTCTTCTCGCGCATACTTTAACCTGTGATCTTGAAAGTTTAATCAAATAAATATGTTACCTACACAATTGCTTTGCCTAAATGTCATTCCTCTAAACTAATTTCTTCTTGGTGTTGGTATTTTATTTTCTGCCAGTATATATATATATATATATATATATATATATATATATATACCGGGTGGTCAGAATTAAAACACACCTACTCTGAGCTCTCTATACATCGAACTACTCAGTGTAAAGGCACCAAAATTGTTGACCCTACTATTCAAGACATGTTGAAAGGGATTACGTGAAAAAAATAGTTCCAGAAACACCGATAGGTGGCGCTGTACAACAGAAAATAAGCTGAAAAGACACAAAATACACATTTGTAACACATTTTATTCGAACGTACCAAACATTCATATCACAAGGACTCTATCGATGCAGGGAATGCTGCTCAATATGGTTCCCTTTTTTAAGATGTAAAATCTGTAGTCTGTGGACAGCTTGTTCAACTGCGGATCGTAATTGGTCGATTCAGATACTTCTCACATGCAGAGTGATACTGTCTTTCAAATCTGCCAAGTTTACCAGACGTCCTCGATAAACAAGACTTTTTATGTATCCCCACAGTCAAAAATCACAGGGATTAAGATCTGGAGAACGAGATGGCCAGGTTGTCGGAAACGCACGACTAATTACTCTACCATTAGTAAAATGGTGCCGAAGAAAATGCCGTACACAGAGTCCAATGTGTGGAGGCGCTCCATCTTGCATAAAGGTAATTGAATCAAGTCATTGGTGTTGTTGCAATTGGGGTACAACAAAATTTTCGAGTATGTTTTTGTACCTCCTGGCCGTCACGGTGCATGTCACAGGGCCATTGGGAGTAACCTCTTCAAAAAAGAAAGGTCCAAGAATGAATGTGGCTGTGAATCCACACCACACTGTAATTTTCGGTGAGTGAAGTGAAATCTCTTGGAAGGTACGAGAGTTTTCCGTGTCCCAAATGCGACAGTTATGGGTGTTGACTGTTCCACTTAGATGGAAATGCGCTTCATCGCTCCATAGAATCTGCCATGATCACGATGCATCCACTTCAACTCTATCCAGAAATTTCAATACAAAAGTCAATCGCTTTTCCCTGTCGATGGTCAGCAAGTGGTGATTGTGACTAATTTTGCACGGAAAAAATGCAGTATGTTTCTCAGTACGTTCCGCACTGTGCTGCAGGGAACACCCAAGTGTCGTGACACTCCACGTGCACTAGTACAGCCTATAACGTTATCCATTGATTGTTCAACAATAGCGGTGGCAACATCGTCAACGACATCTGAACGAGTCGATTTCCGTCCTCGACCCGGCTAACTCCAAGATGTCCAGTTTTCTCGAATCGAGCGATCATTCTCCTGAGAGCTCGTGGAAGTAATGGTCCTTTGCGCAAATTCTTAAGTCGACGAAACTCTCGAAGTGCAGCTGCAACATGTTCTTTGTTTTCATAACAGCATATTTACAGCTTCACAAGCAAAGCGCGTTCTGGCAGTGTGACAGCCATCAAGACAGAAAATTCCCCAGTTTTATCGCCTTTTATGCTCAGAACATAGTAGCTGCAAACCAAGGGTTTATGCAAATTTTTGTGCTTACAGTGCGAAATTGCAGTTACAATGAGAGATTTTTAAGTTTTTTCACTTTTTTATCTTCTTTTTTTTATATCAGCAAAAGAAATTAAAAAGGAAAAATTCCATATCGCATGTGTTTGTTTTTTGTGATTTTTTTTCAGCATATTTTCTGTTGTACAGCGCCACCTATCGGTGTTTGTGGAACTAATTTTTCTTCGCGTAATCCCTTTCCCCATGTCTTGAATAGTAGGTTCAACAATTTTGGAGCCTTTACACTGAGTAGTTCGATGTATAGAGAGCTCAGAGTAGGGGCGTTTTAATTCTGACCACCCGGTATATATATATATATATATATATATGAGACTTAAATACATTTATTTATAAAATCAGTTATAAATATCAAATCCCTGTAGAAGCCTTTAAACCTTGGAGAATCTTAATAGAGCAATACTTAAATCATTATATATATAATCAGAAAATTAATAATTCATATAAACTTAATTCAATTAAAAATGATATTAAAGAAATACAAAAGGATTTTGTCATTACATATGTCGATAAGGCAAGTGGAAACTACTCAATTATATGTAAATATTATTATAAAAATACCCTTCAGTCACACTTACTTAATAATCATATCTATAATTTACATAAAACTAACCTTAAAATCTTATACAATAGAATATCAGCCAAATATAAGCAAATCCATCTAAAAAATAGTTGTAATAACATTCCATATATTGTTTTAGTACCCAAGTTTCATAAATCCCCTGTTGCTTTTCGAACCATTACCAGTGGGCATAATTCTTACATTACTAATGCTGGAAAATTATTATTAAAGATACTACATGAAGTATCCTTGTCAGATGAAATCTCAAATAATTGTCATATTGTAAAAAACAGTTTTGAAGTAGTTAAGAAATTGAAAACTCTTACTAATATTCGTAGTATTTATACCTTTGATTTCAAAGATTTGTTTAATAATATTAATATAAATGATCTGTATAGAATTATTTTAGGAATTTTTGAAAAATATAATATCAACCTAAAATATTCAAATTTTCTTTTTAAAAAATTACTTAACTTCACTCTTTATGAGAATTATATTCAACATGGTGGTACTATTTTTAAACAACAGGTTGGTATCCCACAAGGGGGGTGTGCCTCATCATTGTTAGCTAATCTGTATTTATTCTTCTATGAAAAAAACATTAATCCAAGCTTGCATAATATGCACATGTTTAGATATATAGATGACATTTTATGTGTATCCCCAAATAATAATATCCCTATAGTATTAAACTTTTATCCAAAAAATTTACAATTAAATGCAAGTAATAATGACACTAATGTTGCAAACTTTTTAGATTTAAATTTAAATTTACAAAATTGTAATATGGTTATAAACTTGTATGATAAAAGACAGGATTTTAAATTTAATACATCAAAAATTCAACATTTTGACTCTTGTCTGCATATATCTGTATTTAGAAATATTATAATAAACCAGGCTCTTAGAATCAATAAAATTTGTGATGAATATTATAAATTAGCGCACTTTATGGAATTATTGAGTACAGCGACTAATAATGCATATCCCCCCAATTTTGTTATTAAAATTATCAACTCAGTGTATCAAATTTCACTCGATAACATCCTAGAAAACATTCCCATTTTTAGTGACTAACATACAGGAGAGAGAGAGAGAGAAAAAAATAAATAAATAAATAAATAAATAAATATATATATATATATATGTTTGTATGTTATATATAGTTGTTTATTAATTATATAAATAGATAAAAATGAAAAATAATAAACTAAGTCAAAAACATTAAAAAAATCAAAAAATCGGAAAATAAGATGCATTAACATTAATGTTTTGAATTTTATTTTCGCAAAAAAATGTAACTTTTGTCAGTATTGAAACTACGTTTTGTGCGCCCTTATAATGGTGTATAGTGGCATTCTCGATTATCCAGTTTTCCTATGAATTCTTGTTTAGTAGGAATTTTCATCTATGATTCATATTCATATTCTGTTCTGCATGTTTGGGAAGTTGTATTCTGAATTGCTTGTCCAGTCTTCAGCTTAGACTCACTGGACGGGTTTGGGATTATTTCCGTGAACGTTCGTACTGCCTCCCTGGTAGAATTTCGACTTGTTCATTCCGGTGCTTCTAGATTAAGTTGTTGAGGTTGATCGTGTATACACGTGGTAGAAGAGGAATGATTCATGCCGCACGGTAATACAATTTTCGTAATGTATCCTTTTTTCATTTTTTCATTTTTTGATGCCTGTAGTCTGAGTTTAAGCATTTATAGTAATGTACTATTGCTTAATCTGAAACAGGCATTTGTCTGGGTTAATTAGAATTAAATACTCAGACCTGAAGAGGAATTTAATTCTGATTAATCATCGAATTTGGGAAGGTTCTGTTCTTTTCTCTTATCGGCATTATGGCCGTGAATTTGCTTCTATGGTGATGTTAATATTACTTGAATTGTATTTTTATTATTTTTTATTTTTACATAATTCTTATTATTACATTTCAAATATATATATATATATATATATATATATATATATATATATATATATATATATATATATGTGTGTGTGTGTGTGGGTGGGTATGTGTGTATGCTGGTGTGCGCGTCAGTGAGTTTGTGGAAGCGATTTACAGGGCCTAACTAACATAGGGGTGTGAGGGGCATCTGCCTGGGTCCTCGCATTAGATCGGCAGGTTCCAAATTGAACAATTGCTATATCGAAATATTAACAGCTGGTTCCTCAAATAAAAATAATTATGCAGTATGGAATAGGTTTGCTTAGCGAAAAGATTCATTTTGAGTATATGTAGGGATTAACCACACTAATTCAGCATGTTGGCTATGATAGGAAAGATGTCTATAATTTAAATTCCATAAAAATATGTAAGAACTACATGTTCTATACGTTTATCCATAATTCAATTTTGTTTTTGAAAATAAAAAACGTTCTTGGACCGCTAAAGGTATACCTTCGTTTTTTGGGAATACTTCGAGCTGCTCGAAAGTACAAAATTTAGTATGTCATTTTCTTTCGTGGTATATCTTAATAATTTGGATTTTGAACCTCATCGAGATTGCCCATCTTGAGCCCGCCATTGGAATATACTCGTGGCGGTCAGTGAGCGGCAGAAGTGAGCAAGAGCCCGAGTGAGACCCGAATTCCGGGAAACGAGGCACGCCTATCCGCTATGTGCGCATCACACCTGTTTAGCAATTCACGAGTTCCGGTTGTGAATGATCGACAGCGATGAGAGGGCGAAGCCCCTAGTAAATTAAAAGAATTGCAAATTATAGATATAATTCAGATTTGTATAATTTATTTTTACTTGAAAGTACTGCATTTAATTTTCTTCCGAGATTTGATAAAACTAATTATTCCTTTTATGGATATTTTATTTCATCATTTTCTTCACATAATATTTTTAACTTCAGATCAGAATATCTCTCGTATTATCCCAGATAAATAAGAAACAACCGACGGCGGAATTCGTCACTTCTGTCCACTCGACTGCCAGATTAGGAAGAAGTTTCTTTTATTCTGAACGACAATTGGGTGAAAAAAGTTGACGTCGACAATGACTTACTGACAAAGGTGATTTGGATTTGGCTATCTTGACAACTAGGAATACTGCATTGCACACGACACTTATCTATATACACAGATAGGGATTATAGTAGAAGATAAGAATGCACACGGTTATAAATGGATTTAAGCGGTTATTTATATTATTTGGAATGTAGTCCTTATGTTTATATTATTATGTGTGAACATTGATATATTTAACCTTTCTACACGCATTTAATATATATATATATATATATATATATACACAGTGTGTCCCAAAACCATTGACCTCTGCTTCTATTCCTTAAATATTGGTCTTAGACATATATAATAAATTTCAAAGTTGCGTAAAAAAAAGTACAGAATTTTGTGAAATCGATAAAAGTTTTCAGGGGTATAATTTGAAGAAATACGAAATTTAAATTTTTATACGGCCTCCGTACAAAAATATTTCCAATGAGTAGCATGTGCCCCATACACTAATTAGGTGATGTACACAATTTCCGCATTTTATCATAAAAAGTACCAGAGATAAGAAAAGAAAAAAATGCTGACTTAAACTACTTTTCGATGCATCGACATGGGTTCTCAGAGGAGGGAAATCATATCGGCATATTGCTTTTCAGGGGTCATATACAAATTTTGAAAGAAAACAATGATTAAATAAAAAAATAATAATTTTGCTATTTATTGGTACAAGAGTATCTACACTGTGTAGAAATAAAAACTTTACACAAAGATTACAGAGCTTATTCAAAATGTTTTCCATCCATGCCAATGATCCATTAAGGATAAGAGGCAGATATTATTTGCCTATGATGCACTTCTGCGTTGCGTCATTTGCACTCTTATTGTAAACATTTACATTTTAATGTATGATTAATATCTCACCAACTTTGTTTAAACATACATATCTTTGGGACTTTTTATGATAAAATGCTGAAACTTTGTACATCATTTTATTAGTGTATGGGGTTCATTTTACTCATTGGAAATGTTTTTGTACGGGAGCCGTATAAAAATTTAAATTTTGTACTTCTTTAAATTTAATCCCCTGAAAATTTTTATCGATTTCATAAAATTCTGTACCATTTCTTAAGCAACTTTGAAATTTATTACACATGTCTAAGATCAATATTTAAGGAATAAAAACCAAGGTCAATGTTTTTGGGACACCTTGTATATAGTATAGTTATTAGAAGGCATTTGCCATCCTCCGCGCATCATGCACCAAGGGATACTATTAGGAAACGATTGGCAGATAGTGCGATTAGATGTCGGCATCCATTAAGGAGTCTACCAACATAAGTAGTGTCGTCTGAGTTGTTGTCGATCTCGGTCAGCCTGGACAGTATCCGATTGGAAGCATGTTGTCTTCAGTGAATAATCCCGCTTGTTTCTCAGTGCGTATGACCGCTGTATAAGTGCGTGGAGTAGGATTGTCCAGCTTTTCGACCTCGCATTTTTTGTCGAACGGATGGTGTGACAGTCTGGGGGGCCATCTGGTGGAACAACCGATCTCCTCTAGTTGTGCTGCAATCCAATCTGACGGCTTGCTTGTACGTCAACCATATTCTGCACCCAGATTGTTCTGTTTATGCTGTCAAGCTGCCCATGTTCCATTTACCAACAAAACAACGGTCTACCACATACTGCACGGATTTCTCAACAATGTCCTAGAGGATATTATACCCTCCTATTGTCATTCAAGTATGCATACCCATCACTATAACATGTCTGGGACATTTTGGGACGGAAATCAACATGCCACTGAAATAGTTGATCAGTTGCAAAATTTGTAGCAGAATTTTTAGCAGAGTGACATAAAGGCTTCATTGACTCATTGCCGCGGCGAATATTGGTTTGTATAGCTGCCAGTAGAAGATTACCACGTATTAAAATGTCATCTTGCCTTACCACCATTTCTTAATAAAAGGTTTTTTGTTTCCAAAATTTAATCGTTTGCATATCTCCTCAAACTATACATACGTTCCGAGTCTCGCTGCTGTAGCTCCATTTCTTATGGGTGCATATATTTTTGCAACAGTATATTGTGTATATATATTATGTATATAAATTGTATTGAATTCGGAGTACATTGACCTAAAGTATCGAAATCTGTTATCAAAAGTTGTGTTGTCTTTTGGAAAATCAAGTAGGTGCAAAGCTTAATATGAAAACGACCCTCTATGTAAATTATAGCCCATTTATTGATAGCAGTCATTATTACTATGAGTTTAACTATATATTTGGTATTACTGTACGACTCGAAGTGTCAGATAAAGTGCTAGATTCCTCGGTGCGATTTTTTAAAAACCCGAATTAGTTTTTGTTATTTTATGTTGCACTGTACAGTTGAAGAATTGTTACACTAATCGCGCTCTTAGCGATCGAAGATTTTATCACAGAGTTTACATCTTAACACCATCAGAAAGAGAAAAGAAATGATTTTTTTTTCAACGAGCTTTGATCTAAATGTATAAACAATTTAAAAATATTTTAATGTGCAAGTATATAAGCTATTTTTTGAGCCATTTGAAGGTAATTCGTTTTTCATTTCGTGTATCGGTGAATTGAAGATACACATAATTCTGATATTTTACGTATATATGGGGTAATATGTTTGCATTCTAGTACTTTAGTTTAATTACTGTATTTCTACATATTTTATGAATTTTTAAATGTATCGATAAAATTTGCTATTTTCTACTATAACGCTCGCGCCGAAAGAAATACAGAGTGATTATAATTAAAATTGCGATTTTAAAACGCTGTAAAGTAAGAACCACTGGTCAGAATGACCGGAAATTTGACATGAGTATACGTGAAGCAATGGAATTTTGTTTGGCAAAGGAAAAAAAAAAATACTTCAAAAATGTACCGATAGACGGCGCTGTATTATACAAACACGGGGTGTTGTTAGCCGAAAGAAACCAATAGTCAACTAAAGAAAACGACAATTTAATCAACATCACTTAATTTAATAATTGATTGAAACATCATGAAAACATGCAACAAACACCTAATACGCAAGAAATGTTCAATATGCTGTCCACCGTACTCGGCTGCGAGTTGGAAGCGCAAAACATCATGTTCCACAACAGATCGGAGTGTATCAGAGGTGATGCTGCCCATGTGGTGCGTAATGCGTGCTTTTAAGTCAGCTAAGTTCGTCGAACCTCCTGAGGGCAGTTAACGCACAGTCACCGTTCTGGTAGAAAAGTTTTACGAGCAAAGCACGATCCTTCAGTGACAGAGCCATGACAAGGCACTCAATGAGAATTGCATGTGCTCCTCGTTTTTATCACAACTGTAATGTACGGTGCGCATGCCTAGTCTTAATTAGCATACCTCCAGATTAGAGGTGTGCTTCCTCGCGCGACCTAGCGGCTAATTTTTCCGTTCTTCGTCAAGCAAATTCAATGTTGGATTCATACATTGCCATTTTTTGGTATATTTTTGAAGTAATTTTTTTTTTCGCCAAACAAAATTCCATTGCTTCACGTATACTCAGGTCAAATTTCAGGTCATTCTGACCAGTAGTTCTTACTTTACAGCGTTTTAAAATCACAACTTTTATTACAATCACCCTGTATTTCTCCTGAGTTAATGACGTCACAAATAAATGGCGTACCTCTTACTATAGAGGTATCATAGTTTAAATACGGAGCGCAAGACATTTTCGGGTTGCAGTGGCGTGTTTATTGCAGTCATTGTTAAATTGCATACACAATTTTTTGTGCACTTGGAAATGATATTTGTTCTATACAAGCGTTTTGGAAATTAAGTGCTGTTATCCGTATCTGTCCTATTTATGTAGTAGGCGCTTATTTAACATTGGACTGATGCCGGATAATATGTTCTAGTACATAAATAAACTTTAGTTACAGAGGAATTCGCCACTTTTCTCAATGTGAATGTTAGATCAGATGGTACTTTCCTTCTAAGTAACAATAGGTCGAAAGAAACCCAAATAAGAGAAAAGACACACTTCAACAATTACTTACACAAAAGGATTATTTGGATTAAGCAAACCATTTTGACAACTCGTAATAACGAATTGCGAACAACATTTATCTAAAATCAGGTGAGGTATGGTGGAAAGAAAGCGTATAGACAGGAGTTGTTTTTAGGAACGGAATGAGTTTGTATTTCTTTTTCAAAAGTTTATAGTATACAGGGTGTCCCAAAAAGATAGAAACGCGGTTTAATTCTTTTCCTGTTGGAGATAAGTGGGTAGGTAAATAGCGAAAATATTGAAAGTAAGGTAGGCAACAAGACTACGTTAATGAAATAGTCCTCCCATTAATTTTCAAAAAGTTACACTTTTTAAATTTCTATACGACCCCCTTAGACAAATTTGGTCAATCATAAAATTTTTATTTTTAATGCAACAAGATCGTTAAAAAACCCCGCATATCTGTATCTTTAAATTTGAGCGAGTCATGTTTAATTGAAACTTGGACATTGTGAATGGGGACCATATATCAAATCAGAAATGTAAATTGTGACATATCATAAAAAAGATAAAACTGGATGATAGTACATAGGATACCCAACCGCTGAGTGAGTACCACTACCTTATATAATCTCTGTCTGTGTAATTCTTTATTCAGATGCATTTGTGATAAAAAAATTTGCTTTTTTCGTATTCTAGAGGTCTCGAAACGTGTAGATCCGTCGGAAACTCGAGTTGTGATTTTCGGCATAATTTCAATACTTTCCCTTTACATTACCATGTATTGCAGGAAAAGTAAAAAAATCTGACATATGCCACTTTTCCGTAACATGTGAAAGGCTGTTTCATCAGTGAAAATTGGGATCATAAACAAATTGACGATGGAAATTGTTTAGATAAAAAAAGTACTTAAAAGTACTTAATTGTTGAAAAAGTACTTAGTTATTGAAAAGTACTTAAGAATCCGTGATTTCATCGTGAGCCTAAACAGAATTCGCAAAAATGTACCCTATGTATAATCATCCAGTTTTGTCTTTTGTGTGATATGCCACAAATTTACATTTCTAATTTGATGTATGGTTACCATTCACAATGTTCAATTTTCAATTAAATATAACTCGCTCAATTTTAAAGATACAGATATGCGTTTTCTTTTTAATAATCTTGTTGCATTATAAAATAAAAAAAAAATCTGATTGACAAAATTTATCTAAGGGGTCGTATAAAAATTTAAAAGTGTAACTTTTTAAAACTATTATAGCCAAACTATTTCATTAACGTAGTCTCATTTCCTACCTTACTTTCAACATTTTTGCAATTTACATTGCCCACTTTTGTCCAACAGGTAAAGAATTAAAGCGCGTTTCAATCTTTTTTAGAACACCCTGTATAGAAATCACTTCTATTATTTCAGCTGATTGTCGAATCATATGTCACAACAATTCAAGTTTCCATGTGAGGTGTTTCACATACATAACATTTTTCTTCAATGATATTTAAAATAAAAATAATTTTTTCAATATTCTGTATTTCTATGGTGCATATTTTCACTTTCTCATACGTAGTATTGAGAAAGTCATTAAAATGCTACACCAAAAAGAATTGAGGCAGAATCTCTGGAGGCATCTGAGGGAAAGTCATGGAGCGTCTTCAGCAAGAACATTTCTGTCATTCCAAATGCTCCTTGACGAGAAGAAGTTGCCAATTTCAGACTCCTGATTGGTCATGACTGTTTCAAGACTCATCTCCATCGAATTGGACTTGCTGCTTCAACAGATTGTATTTTATGTGACTTGTGACCTATGCGTGGAAAACATTTGGACGAGTGCTCTGCAATAGTGACTTTTAGTTCAATCACCGAAAAATACTGGAGAGCTCGCTGTCTAATCAAACAACCGGCATTTGTAAACTACAACAGTATTGAGAAAGTATTGTTTTCACGAAAATTTTTGATTTCGAGATGTTAATGCGAATATATGTTTTAGGACCTCCTGAAATCATTTTAACTATTTTTGGAGTGATGCCCGTATGTCTGTGGTCGATTCCTTGTCTGCCCGATAACTAAACAAATATTAATGGATTTACACGAAACTTTATAGTCTGCTTTATTAATAAACAATCTGGAACTATATATAATTTTCTGAAATTCGAGCAAAACTTCGAAATTTTATGTTTTTTTAACATGGCAACGTAGGACAAAATTTGACATAGGCATGCATGAAAGGGGTTATTTATGCCTCAATGATCTCGAAAGTTAATAATTTCAAACATTGTAATGAAAAATAGCCCTGTGCAATTTCTGTGTTCGTGGCGTTATTATGTTATTAATTTTCCATCGGGGGGGTGGAGGCATATTATTCACAATGTACATTATCATACTTGGTATCAATCGAAATATTTTTCGTACCCTTTAAAATGAAGGGTAAAAAGATGTAATTGTGATCAATTGAAACAACGATATAGATTTTTCAGAAAGTTTCTTGTGAAATACCCCCCTGCTCCCGGAAAAAAATCGTAAGCTACTTAAAAGTGGAGTATGAAAATATCGAGCTGACACACATTCTAACTAATTTTCTTACATGGACGCTTTTATTGATTAAAACCAATGTGTCAATAAAGACAAGACTTTCCCTACCTATTTAAAAATTCCGATGTTATGAAAAATAAAACTCAACATTCTTATTGCTAGATCTCGCTGAAAATCAACAGCCCTTTGGTTTTTGCCGAGTAAGATAAACATTTTAAATTTCATGTAATTCGCTTTATCGTTTCAAGAGATTTTTCCACTCCATGTGATAAATAAATTTTACGACATTAGAAGAACGGCTTATGATAAATATTAGCCAATGGCGACCATTTATGTCTGGTTGAAAGTACATGCATATTTATTTAAAAGTTTTATAATCTTGAAGATGTTTATTTATTGGGATTTTTTCTATTTTATACCATAGGTGTTATACCATAGGTGTTCTATTTTATGCCATAGGTGTTCTATTTTATACCATTCTATTTTATACCTATTTTATACCATATGATAGCCTAGTGGTTAAGGCACGGGATTGCACTCGGGAGGACCCGAGTTCGATTCAGAGGTAGGTTCAGTTTTTCGGGGTTCTAGAGTACTCGAAACGTGTACATCCGTCGAAAACTCCAGTCGCGATTTTCGACACGATTCCAATAATTTCCCTACGCATTAAGATGTATTGTAGGGAAAGTAAAAACAAAAATCCTAGAAACACCATAAATAAATAATACTCTAGCTACACCAGAGCATTCGTCACTTCTTTCAGTGCGAATGTCAGATTAGCTAGAACCTTTCATTTCATAGACAATAGGTCGAAGAAAACAAAACAACACAAAAGTCCCAACAATGACTTACAAGAAAAGATGGTTTGGATTAGGACATCTGGACAACTAGTAATGCAGCATGCTGAGTAACACTTATCTACAAAGAGAAAAGGATTATAGTAGGAAAAACGAAGAACATATATGTCCAGAAAAACAGGCGTTCTATTTACTTTGCCTTGCTTTTGTATAGAGAAGGTATTATTTTCCCGAAATGTTCGAAATCCATATTTTGAAGGAAAGGTATACTTTAAGAACTCCTATTTCGTATTAAAACCACTTTAGCGCCATTTTACTATTTGGTATTATGACCACCTGAATGCCACATAATACTTTCGGAAATATATTTATGTCTGTGCATAATATTGTTACAAACATGTAAAATACTCTCGCTGGTATCTTTCTTGAAACCCAGACGGAGTAAACACTCATACAGGCAAACTTTCCTATCACGTGAATATGGGGTTGCCATATTCTAAACTAAGGAACTTGGTCCCCGTATTTGGCTATATATAGACAATTTTGCTACTTTTCAAAGCTCGAGAAACACTTCGAAATAACTAAAATTCTATGATATAAGAGCTATATAGAAGTTTCTATAGTGAGTCTATAAAAGGAGTCATCACTCTGTTGGAGAGCAGTTGATGTGATACGAGGTACCTTGATATGTCACATACGTTAGCTGTTTTGTGAAATTAGTGGAGTATTTAAGTGTTGTTTTAGTATACCTGACAATCGTTTAGTGAAGTGAGATAGTTACTGAGATATTTGTAATATACTGTTTTTGTGTATGCTGTGCTTGTAAACAAATGTGTTAGTTATTCAAAAATTTGGACTCCTTCTTGTGCCCTGAGTATACAAAAAATTCATGATTCCAGGGGATACGCTGTGACAATATTATGCTAGTGCGGTGTGGATATGATAATTCAAGAGCGAATGCATGTATGGCTATGAATTTTTATGTGTGGACTAGAACGAATTGCCCGGCATTGCCTAGATACTGTGCTCGTTATTTAAATAATACCACTCAGACTCTAAATCGCCAAATCAGGTTCAATTCAAATCACCACAAAGTGCGAAATGCTTAGTGGAAAGGTGCTCTTTGCGCCCAACCTAACGTTGAAATCAGAACATAAATAAGTAAATAAATACATAAATAAAGGATCCTATGAAATGATTTTCCCCTTCTGTAGGCGTGGCTTAAATCCCGTTGTCGTGTGGGCATGCTTACTCGGCAGGTTGAAAGATGTATTGTACTCTATTACGAAACATTGAAAATCTCACAGGTTTGCTCGCTTCAAAAAGTAACAAAAAAGGTTAATTAATACTATTTTTACTGTTCTTATTAATTTACTTTAAAACACTTTTGTATTTAGGCAAAAACAAACGTGAGTGTAAATATTTCATGCGCAATGGCAATCTGTTAAATGTGTTTCAATGTGCATAAGACCATAACGACTTCAAATACAGATGTATGAGAAAATCCAGTGAAGCTTTTAACTTCCGACTTATATATTACAACTATATAACAAAATATATAGCAAAATATGTAGCTTAATATTTAGTAAAAACTGAAAGACCACATTAGCTACCTCGCTTTTATCAAACTCAAAACAACTATAATTCAGATAAGTATACATATATCTACGGGGTTAAAATAATACCCAGATTTTAAATGCAAAAATTTCCGTCAGAGTTCTCGGATTAATTTCGCGAGCAAGGAAAGATTCTTTTGTCCAGGCTCAGTGCTTACGTAAATTGCTTTTTGAAATAAGACGGTCCCGAAGAAAATGTTCTCTACAATTAGCTTGCGGGCGTTCTTGTGTTCTCCAGGTGGTAATTTTCTGTTTTGCTGGAAGAAAAACTTTTAAAATCAGTCTTGCGATGAGTTGGGATAACATGCTATTTTTAGGGAAAGAGACTTTAGCATTTCAGATGCAAAACGTTTTTTCTCAAGCATTATTAGCTGAATGCAAATGAAAAAAATTTCATGTGGACAGCACACGGAGTTCCCTACAAACTCAGTACAGAGGCATGAAAAGCATCTGGGAAGAAAGTGTTAATAAAGACACCCTCTACCAAGTTACTTTCCTTTTATTCGTCCACGAAACTTAATAAGTGCATAAAATGAATAATTTCTCTGATGTATAACTAAAGTAAGAGTTGCTTAGAAGACGGTTATTTAAGTGATACAATGTTTTTTTCTTTTACTATCTACTAGCAGTATACCCGTTTTTCCCACGGAATATATAATATAAAGAAAAATAAAACTTCAATTATGTGCTACTTAATAATATTTTAAATGACATTGTTATTCTAAATATTTTATTTAAACCAATAATTTAATTCTCCTAAAAAGATGTATAAGAATATCTGTTCTCGCTATACAAATTTATCTTCACATGCAGATCCAACAGTTTTTCCCAGCAATTTGCTGACATTTTGTAAGTATACCAGATAAGCCTAAATCTAGTTTAATCTTAGGTTTTATAAAACTACTAGCAGTATACCCGTTCTTCGCACGGAATATAAAATATAAAGAAATTAAAACTTCAATTATGTGCATGTTCCTATAATACTTTAAATTACATTGTAATTCAAAACATTTTATTAAAATATTTAATTTAATTCTCCTAAAAAGATGTATAAGAATCTATGTTCTCGCTATACAAAATTATCTTAACAGGAAGATCTGAAGATAATGAAACATCCTGGCCCCGTTTGTAAACCCATTTACAAAAACTATTATTCAATTTCCACAAAGCGACGGGTATTATAAAGAAAATTGAACTTAAATTTGCAATATATTGAATTTCCATAAATTAGAAGTAATTTTCATTAATTCAGTTATCAATGAGGCCTCATTTTCATTAATTTGACGGCATTTTAAAAAGTCGCCAAATTTGTCAGAAAGTGGGACAGTTGGACTAAGACAAAAGCTACCGAAACATAATTACAATACTATCATCTTTCAAAACGCAATTAATTTTATTGATTTGGTGTCATTTTTATCAAGTTGATAACAATTTTATCGATTTGCTGATATTTTCGTTAATTTGGCGATATTTGAGTAATTTGTCCGCATTTTAAAAGGTCGCCAAATTTGTTGTCAAGTAGGATGGACTGACAGTCAAAGCTACCGAAACATCATTACAATGCTATCCCCTTTCAAAACAAATTTAATTTCATTAATTTTGCATCACTTTTATCAATTTGGCGATATTTTTTTTATCAATTTTGGGATGTTTTTATCAATTTGGCGACATTTTTAGCGATTCGAAAATATTTTTATCAATTTTGCAATATTAAAAAAGAGCCCTCCAAATCTCTCGCCAAGAGTTTCAGAGACGGACGGACGTAATCATTTAAATTGTCGTAGATTAGAAGATTGAACCCATGTATTGGTGGATATACCCGTTCTATAATATATGGATTTAAAAATGTTTCTCCAAAATAAAACAAATTGTGTAAGAATTTGAAAATATCAATAATCTAAACTCGTTAATCCCAAAGGCCGTAATGATATGATCAAATCAAAAATGCAATTCCGATAAAAATCTATTTATATACATATATATATATATATATATATATATATATATATTTATATAGTATATATATATATATATATATATATATATATTATTTAAATCGAAAAATATTTACTGTTGTAATAACTCATTAGGTTTAATTCCGTTTCTTAACATGATATATATGCATATATATTTTCAAATATAAACTCACTGGGTTTAATTCCGTGGCTTAAAAACATTATATAATTTTTTTTTTCATTTAATTTTGCGGAACAAATATCGTTTGCATAATTCTATCTCAATGGAATGTTTAATAATGCGGTTTTTATTAATATCTCGATACTAACCCTTAACAAAACACAATTTCATTTATTTAGCACAATTTTATCAATTTCAAGATATTTTTATCGATTTACAAACATTTTTTATCAATTTGGCGACATTTTAAACATTCGACATGTGTGTTACTAAGTAGGACGGTTGGACTGACAGGCAAATGCTACCGAAACATCATTTCAGTAGTCTTTTCTAACAAACAAAATTAATTTAGCGTCGTTTTCATCAATTTGGCGACATATCCGTTAATTAGTCAACGTTTAAGAAAAGTTGCCAAGTTAGCGATATTCCGCCGAATTCGAAGATCTGAATTTGTAGATCTGAAGAAAAAAACATCATGATCCCGTTTGGATATACTAACTGAAGACACTAAAATTGTATTAGAAGATATACCCGGTAGCCCATTGGTTAGCGCGCTGGAGTTGCACTCGGTAGGCCCGGGTTCGATTCCAGCCACTGCCAAAACTGCCGCCGTGTTCACGCGGAGTACGATCACGTTAAACATATGGGTCCGTAAGTCCTTCCGAGAGGTTGGTGGTAGGGGAAGGAGGGTACGGTCCCTGTGGATGCCTCCCCCACTGGGTTCCGGTCCAAATTGGGTGGCACTTCCCGGCCGTCCAAACAGTTACCTTACACCTTTCTGGTAGGTCGGACGGTCTGGGTCTCAACAACAACAACCCGTTATACCCTTATTCTGTTTCAATAATCGGCTAAATGAGTTTCTGATTCAGCGTCGATTTTATCAATTTGCCGACATTTTCGTCAATTTGGTAAAGTTTAAGAAAAGTTGCTAAAATAGAGATATCCGGCCAAATTCGTAGACATGAATTTGCAAATCTGAAGAATAAAACATCCTGAGCCCGTTTGTATATACTAAATGAAAGTACTAAAATTGAATTAGATGACTACTTTCAACGTTTTACTCTTATTCTGTTTCAACAATCGGCTAAATGAGTTTATTGGATAAACACACTATGTGAGTTTATTGTCTAAACACAATATATAAGTTTAAAATCTCCTTGCCAAAATAAATGAAAGTTATATAAGCAGTCCGCTATTAATATAATTAAAAGACAATAAAGATCAATCATGAATACAGCATTGATTATGAAACACTTTTCAACTTCAATGCAATTTTATATAAACATCTCTAAAATGCGATACATTCTGCGTTAATATTTTTAAAATTATCACAATACTGCATCAATTTATTATATTTGAAATTTTAGAACTTCATAAAAAAAATGAACTTCATTCAAAAAAGGCAGTATTGGAATATAAATTTCCTGGTTTAAACATCTCTAAAATGCGATGCATTCATCGGTAATATTTTTTAAATTGTTACAATACTACAATAATTTATTATAATTGAAAACTTCATCGATAACAAATGAACTTCATTCAAATGACGTCATCGAAATATAAATCGCCTCTATATAAAAGCAGCATTTCATTCATATACTTTTTTCTGTTATTATCATTCATCCCAATACTATAATAATTTATTTTATTTAAAAACTTAAAACCATGGACATACAAGTAATTCAACTCTATGCTTAAAACTTCATCGAAAAAATCATCTTGTTCTCTGTGTGAAATCGATGAATGTTTTATTCATATCAGCTATATTACAGACTCCATGTGATAAATAATTTTTCGTTAAAGATATGCGGCCATTCTTATAGAACTCATTCTACATCTTTTGGTATTTACATTCTCCATAAGTGAAAATTAGACTTCGATGTAGAAATAATCAAAGTTGGATGATTATTTAAACTCAAATACATTGTAATTACGTTGTTTCAGTATGTAGATGCACAGAATTTAAGCAAAAATAAAGCGGTTTTAGGACGGATACAACACAAAATATTAATTAAAAATAACTTTAAAAATCACGATTTTGATACAAAATGGATGGCATATTTTAGTTTGAAGTGGGTCACGGTCACGTGATCTCTTCATATTTTGGCCATATGATCTCTTCATATAAAGAGTGTAATTATTATTTTAATTTTTATTTAAAAAACTACTGAATATATTTTACTGAATTTTTTTTATATATTTTATGGGATAATTTGAATATTTCCCAAAATTTTCGAAGCAATTTGGGAATTTTAAATTCGCTTAAAAAATGTTTGAAAAATTAGGTCTCATAGGGTTCAATGTATTTCATTTTTCAACCCGGGGTCAACCCAAAACTAATTGGGTGATATTATTCATTTATATTCCCATAGGTCCCACAGATCGTCTGAACCACATACTAAAATTTCATTTTTATACATTTTTACGGTAGTTATCGTGCTAATGGACAGACAGACAGACAGGACGATAGAATGAACAAAGTCACAAAGTCATAACTTTTGAACTATGTTGTAAAGTGTTAAAAAAAATCAAACCGTTCATTTATAAGATATATCTTTATATCCATTTCTTTATTATTCAAATAAAAAAATAATTAATTTTTGCCATAATAAAACAATGGCATAATAACTTGAAAATATCAATAATAACTGAATCAATAATCTCCGAAAAAAATATCATTAATAATAATGTTTAAACCCCAAGACTGTAATTTATATTATCCAGTCAAAATCGCTGTTTCAAGAAAACTGTTTCAACAGTCGGCTAAATGAGTTTAATGGTTAAACGCAATATATGATTTTATTAGCTAAACACAATATATAAGTTTGAAAATTCTTTGCAAAAACAAATGAAAGTGACGTACGCAGTACGTAATTAATATAATTAAAAGAAAAATCAAACCTTTCATTTATAATATATATTGTTATATCTATTATTTAATATTCAAATCGAAAAAATAATAATAATAATTAACAAACACATTTGATTTAATTAAGTTGCTGAGCAACATGATATAAGAAAGAATCTTTCTCATCAAATGCTGAGAATTAAATAACCATTTTTATTTCTTAATACTTTTCAATGTTGAGTAAGTGCCTGGGAAAATAGTGTAGTTGATAATAACCTTAGTAGCTAATAAGCTCATTAAACTTCAACCAAACTCAGAGGTATAATTTTTTTCAAATAAATTGGCGGAAAAATATTGTCTACAAAATGCTATCTCTATGGAAGATTTTATTATTTCCATTTCAATTCATGTTTCAAACCTGCGATTTTCAAAAGTGACTAATAAGCGCAATAAACTCCAACCTAAACCAGAGATATAATTTTCATCAAATAGATTGGCGGAAAAAATATCGTCTGCATAATGCTATCTCTATGGAAGGTTTAATTGTTCGTTTTTCAGTAATATTTCGACAACCCCTGAACTTAGAAACTCAAAACATGGGCTAAATTTTAAGTGGGATATCATCAAAGCTACCCACAAAATGTCATTAAATTCGGTTTAGTCGTTCTCCTGTGATGATGAAACAAACAGACAGACATATTTTTAATTTTATTTATATACATTAGCAGATATAATCAGTGATACTCGCTATTTTAAATGTTCAAATTCTAGTAGTATTCGAAATTATATTGTTCTTCAAAAAATTTAATAAATGTAATTTTCTAAAAATGCTGAATAAGAATTCATATTCACGCTATATGAAATTATATGCACTAGTAAATCTGAAGAATAAAACATTCTGGTCCCGTTTGCAAAGCAACTGAAAAAATGAAATCTTAGTCGACGTACTCACAAAAGCAAAGGCTAAAATGGTAAAATATGAAAAAAAAATGAATTCTGGTATGAAAAAGTCGAGTTGAGTTACATTCCCGTTAACTTTTTCTCGAATTGCAATATACTTTAAAACTGACAGAGAATATTTTTAGCTGGCAGTACAGTGTATTAGTGTGAATGTAAATATTAATTATTACATCAGTTCTGAATACGACAACAATTTCCTTATAAACAGATTATCTGAAATGAATGCCTTTTGCAACCAATTTAGCATCGAATCCTATCGCGATATTAGTATCTGGTTCTTATTACTAACTTCTTCAATTATCCGCTAGAGGCGCCGCAATCACTTTTATTCGATACGGCATGGTCACTTGCCATATCGAATAAAAGTGTCCTTTACTCTAGATATACCTAACGTGTACACTCATGCGTATTTCCTTACAAAGCTATTCTGGGTATTTAGGGACTGTTATAGGAACTTCGCAGTATGATGTTGAAGTCATTTCCTCTGCACAAATAAAAAATGCGCATAACAGAAAATACGAAGATTTTATAGATCTGATAAAATAGTTGCTGTAAGATACAGAGAAACATTGTTGCGTCATCTGTATCTATTTATATCTCTATATCGATTTGTATCATATATATCTTATATATCAATTCCATTCTCCATCGTTTTATTCACGTTTCCCTTGAATTGCTGCACGTTCTGTCTTTACACGTGGTTATCAGCTCCGTATAACGTAGGTAAGCTTATATGATGTGATTCTACATGAAAAGGGCGATTTTGGTCATATAAAATACGTAGTTTAGAAAAAATGGGATATAGAAAATATAGCATGTAGAAATAATTATAAAAAAATTATATATGTAATATTGAAAGCTTGTTACTTCAGTTATCTGTTTGTTTTATATACGAATCCCCAGTTTTGACGATTGATTTTCTTTTTCTAATTGATTTTCCTGTAGGTAACCCCGTTCATGCTTCGAATTTCTCGAGCGAGGGTTTGTCGAGATATTATAATAAAGAACCAAAAAGTTAACATTTTTTATATAGGAGATATTTTTTCCAAACATTTATTTGACAAAAATGATATAATATTATTTAGCTGTAGAATTTAATTAAATCTTGTTATAAGGTAGACGATTTTTTATCCGTTTATAGGATTTAAACAATAACTAAATTAATTTAAAAAATATTTTTTATATAAAAAAAAAACGGTATTAAACTTTTGATTTGGTTTTATTACGGCCTAGGGATGTAAGATTACAAGAAATGTTGATATTTTTAATTTTAAATTATTTGTTTTATTTTTGCAAATATTTTTCAAACTCACATATTTTCTATTGTCTTGATTTTGACTTGTATTAAACAAACCTTATATTCCTCGTAAATTTATTTACAAACGAAACCAGGGTATTTTAGTTCTTCGATCTGATTGTGCAGATAATTTTGTATAGCGAGAACAGCGATTCTTTTTATTGTTTTGGGGGGGACCTAAATTAAATATATTTAAATTACTACTAAAAAAAATTTACACACATTTTAAATCACGAGTAACACCACATTCATCTACTAGTAACCCATAAATTAGAGTAACTGTTACTTAGAGCTTGAAAATGAATAAGTTGTTTTTAATCCCTGCCGTTATATCGGATAGTCACAATTAAAACATCCCTACTCTGAGCTCTCTATACATCGAACTACTCAGTGTAAAGGCTCCAAAATTGTTGAATCTACTATTCAAGACATGCGGAAAGGGATTACGCGGAAAAAAATTAGTTCCAGAAACACCGATAGGTGGCGCTGTACA
Organism: Amaurobius ferox; assembly: GCA_951213105.1. Lineage (NCBI taxonomy): Eukaryota > Metazoa > Arthropoda > Arachnida > Araneae > Amaurobiidae > Amaurobius > Amaurobius ferox. The sequence goes on from OX578140.1 coordinate 34,027,143, forward strand.
ACAGAAAATATGCTGTAAAGACACAAAATAATCACAAAAATGAACATATGCGATATGGAATTTTTGCATTTTAATTTCTTTCGCTGATATGAAAAAAAAAAGATAAAAAAGTAAAGAAACTTAAACTGTCATTGCAACTGAAATTTCGCACTGTAAGCACAAAAATTTGCATAAACCCTTGGTTTGCAGCTACTATGTTCTGGGTATAAAAGGGGATAAAACTGGGAAATTTTCATTCTTATCAGCTATGGCTGTCACAATGCTAGAACGCGCTTTGCTTGTGAAGCTGTTTTATGAAAACAAAGGAGATGCTGCAGCTGCACTTCGAGAGTTTCGTGGACATAAGAATTTGCGCAAAGGACCATTACTTTCACAAGCTCTCAGGAGAATGATTGCTCGATTCGAAAAAACGGGACATCTTGGAGTTCAGCCGGTTCGAGGACGTAAATGGACTCGTTCAGATGTCCTTGACGATGTTGCCACCGCTATTGTTGAACAATCAATGGATAAAGTTATAGGCTGTAGTAGTGCACGTAGTGTCACGATATTGGGTGTTCCCTACAGCACAGTGCGGAAGTTACTGAGAAACATAGTGCATTTTTTCCCGTACAAAATTAGTCACAATCACCACTTGCTGACCATCGACAGGGAGAAGCGACTGACCTTTGTATTGACATTTCTGGCTAAAGTTGAAGTGGATGAATCGTGGCCATGGCAGATTCTATGGAGCGATGAAGCGCATTTCCATCTAAGTGGAACAGTCAACACCCATAACTGTCGCATTTGGGACACGGAAAACCCTCGTACCTTCCAAGAGATTCCACTTCACTCACCGAAAGTTACAGTCTGGTGTGGATTCACAGCCACATTCATTCTTGGACCTTTCTTTTTTGAAGAGGCTACTCCCAATGGCCCTGTGACATGCACCGTGACGGCCAGGAAGTACAAAAACATGCTCGAAAATTTTGTTGTATCCCAACTGCAACAGCACCAATGTCTTGATTTAATTAGCTTTATGCAAGATGGAACGCCTCCACACATTGGACGCTGCGTACAGCAGTTTCGTCGGCAACATTTTACTGATGGTAGAGTAATTAGTCGTGCGTTTCCGACAACCTGGCCATCTCGTTCGCCAGATCTTAATCTATGCGATTTTGGGCTGTGGGAATACTTAAAAAGTCTTGTTTATCGAGGACGTCTGGTAACCGCGGCAGATTTGAAAGACTGTATCACTCTGCATGTGAGAAGCATCTCAATCGACCAATTACGATCCGCAGTTGAACAAGCTGTCCACAGACTGCAGATTTTACATCTGGAAGAAGGGAATCACATTGAGCAGCAGTCCCTGCATCGATATGGTCCTTGTGATATGAATGTTTGGTACGTTCGAATAAAATGTGTTTCAAATGTGTATTTTGTGTCTTTTCAGCATATTTTCTGTTGTACAGCTCCACCTATTGGTGTTTCTGGAACTAATTTTTTTTCATGTAATCCCTTTTCCCATGTCTTGAATAGTATGTTCAACAATTTTGGAGCCTTTACCCTGAGTTGTTCGATGTGTAGAGAGCTCATAGTAGGGGTGTTTTACTTCTGACCACCCTGTAATATTGTAAACCAGAAATTCTATATACGTCATTCTTTATTCTATTTAAACAAATATATTCTTACATATGTTTTGATTCTCAGACGTGGATAACAATTTTTATTTAAAGGATAACAAAGGTATATTTGTAAAAGGCACATTTCACAATCGTCACGATTTAACTATTACTGAAAGCCATTTTACATGATTTATTTCGAAGAAATGTTATATACACTGTAGATTTAAAATGATCTAGTCAAAACATTATACTATTATTCTATACTATATTTTCAAAACATTATACTATTATTCTATACTATATTTAACAAGAAAAAACGAACGTACATTTTTATGTCTTGTTTTTTGCGTATCCTTTATGTTATTTTCAAGAAAGCAAATTGAGTTGAAAACAATTTCAATGCTGTAAAATAATCAAAATGTTCACTGTACTTCATTACATGTAAAATAACAAAATATAATGAAATGTCATACGCTTGTGTGTGAGGGTGTGTGTGTGTGTGGGTGAGTAAGTGTGTGTGTGAGGGTGTGTGAGTGTGTGAGGGTGTGTGTGAGTGTGTGGGTATGTATGTGTATGAGGGTATGTGTGTGTGAGGGTATGTGTGTGTATGTGTATGAGGGTGTGCGTGAAGGTGTGTGTGTGTATGTGTATGTGTATGAGGGTATGTGTGTGTATGTGTATGAAGGTGTGTGTGTGTGTATGTGTATGAGAGTGTGTGTGTGTGTGTGAGAGAGAGGGTGTGCGTGTATGTGTGAGAGAGGGTGTGTGCGTGTATGTGAAGGTGTGTGAGTTTGTGTGTGTGTGTGTGAGTTTGTGTGTGTGTGCGTGTGTGTGTGTGTGTGTGTGTTTGTGCGTGCGAGCGCGTGTGTGCTTGTTTTATGCAGAAGAGAAAATCCAAGCGACGTATAACTACCATATTTGGTATTAGAATACATTCAGACAGGCCCCAAGACATTAAAAGGGTTTTTCCTTAATTATATTTAGTATCTTTACTATTTAACGTTGTAACGTTAGGGCCAATTCTGAACAATATGCTAAGTAAAATATCAAGTGTATTTCGTAATACTTTAGCACTATGTGGTTAAAACACTTCACGTCAAATGAGAAAGAACGAATGTGTGCAGGTAATTAAATTTCCGCATTATACTATTTTTAATGAGAATTTTGTCAAAAACAATTTTTCAACCAGAAAAAGAAGAAAAAAAGAAAACTGATTATCCGTGGTCGTTTATTATAAATAATTATCACACTCTGTCGACAGATAAACAATTAAAAAAAAACACTTTTGAAACTTAATTGAAAAAATACTTGCCTTTTATTCCTAAATTTTTTTGATAAAATTGCAGGCGATCCTCTTTAGTGCAGAACAAATGTGCGGGTTCTGCGGACTTACACACAACGCAAAGTCAGCTGAAACTAGAGCTAATTATATTTTTAACATGTGTGAACATTACTCCTCTGCCCTTTGTGATCCTCTGTGAATGGCATCAATTGTTTTTGCGTTTCTTATTTCTTAAACTGAAACTCTGCGTTCTACTGAGAAAATAGATTTTCCATGTAATACATTTAAAATAAAAATTTTACAAGTCTTGTCTTTTCACTGTTTATCTGCTATATCGAAATTTGATTTCCCAAGATTGAAAACCGGTGAAAAATCGAGTTTGTGTGAAAATATACAGTGATATATGTGAAGAATAAATATTTTACGAGCAGGATAACTGAATCTTTCTAAAGATATTATGGTTACGTGAATTTATGTATACATGAAGAAATCAGGATTATAAAGTTGGAATTTATATAATCTATAAAGTGACTACGTTTGATAGTTCTGTTATCTTGTAATTTATAAAATTTTTTCAAACTTCAAATATTTATGAAAATATATTGATAACTAAAATCTTCAATTTTTCAATTGTTTATTAGTTTCACAAACTCATTCTTAAAAGTATATTGTGTAACTTTCAGTTTTCTGTTTGCCTATGAAAAAATAATATAAACTGACTTTTAAAAGTTAATGTCTGACAACTAAAAAAGTTCTGCTTTGATTGATTCTAAATTTCACAAACAGATAGTCATTGAGTAGTATATTTATAAGAATAATAATAAATGAAAGAAAATATAGTTGGGTATATTTTTACCCTTTAAGTGCCTAATTCATTCTTTGTATATTAAGAAACAGTTTTATATGCTATTGTTTCGAACGTGTAATACGTATTCTCTCACTGGCGTCCCCCATCTTGTCTTTCTTCTCTATCGCAGACCAAACTGTGGCATTGGAGTGTTTTTCCAGAAGACAGCAGTACCAACATTTTTTCCCTGACGTCACTCGATGGTTGCCAGAATTTCGCGTCAGAAGAAGGCTTGCCATATTTGGCGATTTATGATTAATTTGGCGACATTTGGCGATTTATGATTAATTTGGCGACATTTGGCGATTTATGATTAATTTGGCGACATTTGGCGAATTTCCGAAATCTTGAGAAACATCGCCAAATAACGATTATTCTACGAGATATTGGAGAATTCTAGAGATTTCTACAGAGAGATTTCCAGACATTTCTATACAGAGGCTATAAAAAGGACTCATCCTTCCACTGGAGTTCAGTTGACGAGTTGACGATATATGAGCTACTGTGACTTTGTCAGTGTTTTAAGAATAGTAGCGGTTGCTTTGTGAAATTATTTTTGTCAGTATTTTGAGATTAATATCGCTTATTTTGTATTAAAGTATGTATATACGCTTATGTAAAGCATGTAATTGCTGTTTAATTGTATATTGTTCCTGTTAACTTCGAGTTTGTGAATAACCGTAAGTTGTCCAGAAAATTGAACTCTTTCTTGTATTCTGCGTATACACGCACGATTCTAGAGGATATGTTTCGTAACACTATATAAACAAACCAAAAAAGCCTTAATGCTTTAATTTGGGATATGACATCCCTTGACTTCAAGTTTTGCATCGACGCTTCAGCCTTTCGAATGTAGCAGAGGGTAATAACTACCATTTCTGAAGACGGGCAGTGAATGGAACTCATATTATGAAACTGATTTATTTGTTTTACATAGCATTTCTCCAAAGATTCTACTTTTCGCTAAACCAACATGATTCAAAAAGTCGAATATTTCTTACTTTTCTGAAATTCTTTTTAATTAATTAAATTGCTAAATAAAGTTTCATGAAAGCAGATCATTGCTTCGAAAATACGTTGGTTTTTCTTCAATATGAATGACCCAAGAGCTGGTCTTCAGACTTCGTGTTCAAGCACAAATGCACAAATACGGTAGTTATTGTGGCATTTATGCCACAATAACTGTTTATACACTTTATATACACATTTATGGCACAATAACTGCTGTATATACACTTTATAATCATTGCCTTTCCTCGTGATGGCTCGGCTGCCAGATTCGATTCCAGTCCCGCCTGCGGGTATGGATGTTTTGATGTCTTATTGGGGCAGAAGTCAGACTTCTACCTTCGGGTGCCCCTGGTCTTTGACTAAACAGAAGCAGTGCACACATTCTTCCTTAATAAATATGTTAGGGACACCAACCAACCAGCCAACCATAATAACTGCCGTATATACACTTTATAATAACTGTCGTATATACACTTTATAATAACTGCCGTATATACACTTTATAATAACTGCCGTATACATACTTTTCAGTGTGAGCTGTGATATACGTCAAGTATTAAAGTCTATAGAAGTTACGTCGAAAACAAAAAGTTAAAAAAAATCATCTTTTACAAATCATGGATGAATGTCTAATTATCTATTTGATTTTTTCTTCTCCCTTTTATTCAAAATTGTTCATCAGTTTTATTTACTCTAATGAAGCTTTGAGCAAATAGTTCATCAATCTCAGTAAGGTCACTGTAGTTCCAAATGAGGCAAACATGTGGCGTTATTAGGTTGTTAACCTACGAACAAATAATCTTGCCAGATGCTTCTTTACATTGGTGATCTTAAGGAAACTAGTGTAGCAAAATACGTAGTTGGGGCGATTATATTTCTAAACCGCTGCAGTATGAGAAAGTACGCGAGAATGTAGCTCACATTTACCTATATGTCCTTAACCTAAAATATCTGATTTAGCACAGAATATGTTACATAATATAAGATGTTTGCTTTCTGTGCGCTTATGTGTCTGCATGTCTATGTACAGCCGCAGAAAAAAAAAACGCCCCACCCTCTGTTAACCCAGCACCGTTCATCGTAGAGAAGATTGAATGATACCATTCGATTAGGAATAATATCCTCTACAAATTAATGTGCGTAAAATTTGCATAAGGGATCGTCTTCATATCTAAACGCGCACAAATTTTCAAATTTCCAATGGCAACACCCAATTTTGACGTCAACCACAAGTTCTAGACCCTCAAATTAGTCCAAATTCAAATTTTCACGACGTTTCTATCTTTATATCCCAAGATATTCAATATTCCAGAATGCGCAATTTTCGGGGATCAGCTCCATATTGAAAACCGCAATTTGAAGGGCAATGTTTCGTTGATTGACCACAGAACTGTTGTAAATTACTGAACTATCCTCTTGACATTCAGCATTATGGCTTACCTCACAGCCAAAGGGTCGCAGGTTCGATTCCTGCATGAGAGGATGAACATTTTCATGGCTGCGTATGGTGTTGTCTTGTGTGTGTGTGTGTGTGTGTGTGTGTTACTAAGGTAATGGACCTGTAATGGATAGGATTATATGAGCCTCAAATTGGGCACGATTATTAGGGGTAAAAAGCCGTACTGCGTACGTTGCTAAAAACTAATGGGGCATTCGTGCCAGGGTCAATAAAAGAAAGAAGAAAGAAAAAATAATGAAATGTTTATTTTCAAATGTTATTTTATAATGCTGTTTCAAAAACAATTTATGAAACTAACAAATATCTGCAGATCACGCGACAAAACAACTCCGTTGAAACTTGGTAACGAATTTAAAAGTATCAATACGGTGTGCAACCTCCGTCATTATCAATCACCGCTTGAAGTCTTGGTGTTTAGTATCACATAATTTTATAATTTGTTATTGCTTTATATAAATAATTTTTTATTATGAATTATCACATTTTGTGGGCGATTTCAACTCGCAGTAGCTCGGGAACATAAGCAAATCCCATTTATAACAATACAAGTTTTCACCTTTCAATACAGTTGCAGAATTACGTTGATTAGGTTGCATCTATACAACACTGTTTATACAAAAGTTTTTACTAAATCTGGGTAAAAATAAATGCCCGTTTTCTTAAATAAAGATTAACTTACAATTAATATAACTTTTTGAAATTAGTCATTTTTTAAACTAATATACGACCCCTAAAATCATCGTGATGCTGAATATTTAAGCATTTCGAAAGAACTAGGGAGAGGGAAGACCTGGAATTTTATATAAACATATAAAAAGTGTTTGTGAATCGATTTTTTTCAAAACATGTCCAGGTTTGTATTAATATTTTTTCAATTAATGATTTCATAATTAATATTTCATACAAACAATTATTTTCACAAAAATAAAAATCACATAAATGTATTTTGGTTGTTTAGTAGTAATATCATACAAATAATCAGCTTGAGCAGATAGTTATTACAGAAGATATGAATGGAAGTCTTGGAAACTAATTTAACATTAGGAGCTCAAAACTTTACATATTCACAACTCAAAAACGCTTCACCCAAATGACTTGAAATTTGGTGTCACAGGTTGAATTTTGCTCTAGATTGGAACTATGTTGTCAAACTTAGGTGTTGCCATTGAAAATTTCAAAGTTCGTGCGCGTTTATATATAAAAACGGCTCTTTATGCAAATTTTACGCACATTAATTTGTAGAGGATGTTATTCCTAATCGAATGGTATCATTCAATTTTCTCTATAATGAACGATGCTCGATTAACAGAGGGCGGGGCGTTTTTTTTTTCCGCGACTATACATCGTCTGTAGTGGACATTTTTAAGCTATAGACAGTCGTTGAATTCAGTATGGGATTAGCTGAATGCCTGGGATGATAAACATTATCGAGTTTCATTTTCTTTCTCAAGTTCAAATTATATTTTTAGTTACCTTATAAAACACGCTTTTTTTCCACACAAATCAGTTCCTTAGCGATCGAAAATATTATATAATTTCCATTTTGCCATCATCAGAAAAATCGAAAAACTTTCTTTCTAACGATCTTTGAAACGAATAGAAGTAATTCTTTGACATTCCATAGAGTAATTATTTAATATTTATTTATTTATTTTTAATTATATCAAAATGTTGAATAATTAGGTTATTTGATTCTTATTTCGTCAAAAAATAGAAGATATGCACGATTCAATCCTAAATATAGGTGTATATCGTCAAAATATGGGTGTATATCGTCAAAAATATGGGTGTATATTGTCACATTCAAATCCATATATTTTTTCTGTGAATTTTCAAACTAAAACATAAAAATTGAGATATTCGATTTCAATGAAGAAACACTTCATTCTCCGGTTCGGCGACTGCTATGAACTGGAATCTACTTCTATGGGAAGTAGAGTGACACATTTATTGTAAAAGCATTGTTAGGTTTTTGAGAAGTTACTGTATGTTCCACTTCCGGTGTAATTTTAATTAGATGCTTGCATCCTAAATCCCGGGAAACGCAGGGTATAACTTGTAGTATAAAATTTCTCACCTCCTTCAAGACAAATGTTATATCTGTAAAAGAAAATGCTACTTTTATCGGTATATTCTAAACAGACGTTAAACTTTTTAAATCATTCAAAATCATCATATACGCATCTATTAACAATTCTTTAAAATATATGTTTCTTAAAGTTGTAATTACGTCTGCTTTAAAATGGAATGAGTTCGTACTTTCTTTTATTCGACCCCGCTACAAGTACGTAGAACAAAAGGCAGAAGGAGTAATATCACTAAACTCCTGGCCTTAATGAGTCTCGTCGTAAATGTTAAACAAGAAGCAGCTTTCATGAGTTCTCGTAAGTTATATTTCAATTCACCGAGAATTTTTACCTGGGTTCATTAGTAGAAGGATTTCTATTGTATTTTACAACATAAAATCATTAATTACTTGCGGTTCCAATTTTAGATTTCTTTCTGATAGTAAAGTAACTGAAACGTGGGATATTTTTGACTTTCATAACAGAGATGGAACTTAATGTGGAAGATGTTTAATTATATGACAGAAAATTTTTCCGTAGATGGTTTGATACGAATATTTTTACATTTACATTTATACTCATGGACGTTGCTCCGGATTTTGAATGGTTAATATATATCCAAAAAAGGAACATGTATACGTGTCAGTATTTGTATCTTACATTTTTCCTTGTGTATGCACATCTGCTCGTGTATCGCACGCCTTTCCCTTACATCGCACATTTCCCCCGTGTATCGCACATTTTCCCCTTGTATCGCACATTTTCCCCTTGTATCGGATATTTTCCCCTTGTATCGCACATATATATTCCTAGTATCGCCCATCTTTCCCTTATAACGAACATTTTACCTATATATCGCTCATCTTACCACCTATCTCTGATACCAATCTCGCATTGTGCAACTTTTCACGTAACGCTAATTTTTTCCGTGTAAGGCCCGTCTTACCTGCATAACGTCCAAATTTTCTGTTAACCGCCATCCTTTCTTTGTATCACACATATTCACTGTGTGTTACCTATCTTTGCCACGCATCGCTCATATTTTCCACGTAACTCCAATTTTTCTCTCGTATCGCAACTTTTCGCCGCGTATGGCACGTTTTTCCTACTTATCGTACTCGTATATTTTCCCCATGTATCGCACGTTTTTGTTGCGTATCGCCGTCATTTCTGCTTATCGCTTATTTTTTCCGCGCATCGCCCATCTTTTCCTCGTATTTCCTATCTTTTCCATCTATCGATAATATTTTACGCATATCGTCCAATTTTCGCCCTTATTGTCCATCTTTTATCCATATCGTTCACTTTCCCTATGCTGCACATTCCCACTTATTGCACACATCCTTAACCACGTATTGCACACTCTTTCCAACATATCGTACATCTTTCCAACACATCGGACATCTTTCCCACATATTGCGATTTTTCTCATGCATTACAAATCTTTCTCATGCCTCACATCCCGTTTTTAGGCTATCGCATATTTTTTCGTGTACAAGATTATTGGTCGACAATTTTCTGGAAAATGGCCACCACAATCTCAAGACCTGAATCAGAATGATTTTTGGTTTTAGAGATATCAAGAGCACCTTTTCATTGATAACATCTCATATTTATCGGCGCATAAAGATTCCTTAAACTGATATGTTTATAATTCATCACACTAATACACTAAGCATGCTAATACCGTTTCCAGAGTATCGCACATATCCTTCGCGTTGTACACCTCTCTCAGGTATCGCACATTTCCACGAATCTCACATATGAATATGGCAAATATGTGACATTCCACGTATCGCACATATGATCATGGCTTTTATAGGCTGATCATAACTGAAGTTTTCATTTCAAACCCCATCGAAAGGAAAACTACTGGACATGGATCTTTCAAATTTGGTAATATAGTACAGGACGCCATGGGATTTTAGTTTCTGCAATCAAAATTATTAGTTCGTAGAGTTACCAACAAATGACTGAAAGTCGCTTTACATAGAGTTCATAACTGCCATTCACTATCACAACTGCCATTAATTTCATAACTGCCACTCACTATCAACAAATCTCACTGGGCAATGGCATAGGGCCTATGAACAGTCTTTCAAAGCATATTAGAATTGTGTTAAGCGTTTACTAGAACAACATTTCACGGACGACAGGATTATTGGTCGACAATTTTCTGGAAAATGGCCACCACAATCTCAAGACCTGAATCAGAATGAGTTTTGGCTTTAGAGATATCTTAAGAGCACCTTTTCCGTGATAACATCTCATATTTATCGGAGCTTAAAGATTCCTTAAACTGATATGTTTATAATTCATCACACGTTTGTAATACACTATGCATGCTAATACCGTTTCAAGAGTTATGCGAATTATCAGAACGCCCCAGACAGACAACTGCTGGAGAGGACCGTATACAGTTCGGAAAGAAACCACGTCCACAACAATGGCGTTTCTATCAGCAATTCAAAGTCATTAGCCATTCTCCATGCATTCTATATCAAGGGATACTATTCAGAGACGACTGGTTGAAGATAGGATTAGGTGTATACATCCACTTAAGTACCTACTACTGACTCCTCAACAAAAGAAGAACCGTCTGAATTGATGTCGAGTAATACATTTGTCGACATCTAGTTTTATTTCAATCAAACCCCGTTTAATTCTTTATATCTTCATAAGCAAGGTTAAGTACACACATAAAGTGAATTATCTCGAGCTTCCATGGGATGAAAAGTAATTACAGGCTTCTTTAATGTTTTATCTTAAACAGTCTCTGACTGCTTGAGACGAGCATCTCAAATGATTGCGGCTAGTCCATGATAAACCACATTATTTATTCCTTGGTAGGTAGGTACCTAACAGAAATGACCCATCATGCCCTCTTGTTTCTTCCTCTGTGCGGCCAGCCTAGTAATCTAATTTTACTATATACACTACGTGACAGTGAACATGAGACACCAAGAAGGAGTGAGCAGAAAAATACATGCAAATTGCAGGATAGACGCAGCTCATCGAGTTATGTAAATGATACGCGATGCACAGCTGTTCGCGCAAGTGAGACATAAAATAAGGTACCTGCAGAATCGGCTATAGTCGCGCCGCTCTGTCTGCCAGGGAAATCATTTTGCAATTTTTTTTGTCTCAGAGGAAACGTGTAGTAGCATAGAATGCCAGGCCGCCGCCAACCGAGGCAGTTTCAGCAGACAGACGATTTCAAGAGGCGTGTGGTGATCGGACTCAGAAGGGCAGGTTGGTCCATACGTCAAATCTCAGCGGATAGCCACCTACACGCGTCCACGGTGCACCAGCTGTAGCAAAGATGGTTAGAACAAAGGAATGTGGCACGTTTGAGGGGTGCCGGTACTGCCAGAGAGACGTCAGTACGTGTGGTCAGAATGAGTGCAGGTCGCCGCCGACCTACACTCATGGCACCCGTTAAGTAGACTGCCATTGACCCAACATCACATATGCCTCCGTTTGCAATAGTGTCGAGATAGAGCTCTGTGGGCGGCAGAACGGCACAGGGCCGTGTTCTCAGAGGAGTCACGTTTCTGTTTTAGGAGTGACAGTCGCTGTGTACGAGTCTGGCGCCGAAGTGGCGACAGGTCCCATCCGGCCGCATCTGTGGAATGCCACACAGAGCGACAACGCGGCATCTTGGTTTGGGGCACCATCGTCAACGATAGCAGGTCACCTTTGGTCCGTAATGAGGGCACTATGGCGGATCAATGATACGTGGATGACGTGCTGCGACCGGTAACTCTACCCTTCCATCAAAGGGTGCCCATATGCCATTAACCAGCAGGATAACGCCTGACCACACACGTCACGCATCAGCCAACATGCCCCGCAAGTACCCAAGTACTTCCCTGGCCACCAGTCTTCCCTGATCTCTCACAAATCGAACAGGTGTGGGACATGATTAGACTTCGCTTGCGTGCGCTGCCATCGCCGCGTTTAGAAGACGAACTCTGGAAAATGATTGGCATGGAATGGGCAGCTATCTCTCAGGACACCATCCGCACGCTCATCGACTCTGTACCTAGACGTGTTGCTGCCTGTATAGAAGCCCGTGGTGGTCCTACAACTTACTGATTAGACGGTGTTATTGCTCAGTGTATAGGTGTATCATGTCGCAATAAACATCCCTTATTGTTCGTTGCTGTTTCTCCCTGTTTGCCGATTTTAATCACTTTCTGCCCACTCCGTCTTGATGTCTCATTTCCACTGCCACGTAGTGTATAACTAATCCTCAGTACATCCGATTATTTTCCTCCCATCATTCCTCATTTTCTCATAGAAAAGAAAAAACCCATTCAAATCTATTAATTGGAAAAGATCGCGCTCATTGCAGATAACTGTATCCATGGACCCGAATCTCGCTTATTATACGCTCATCAACATAGAATAAACGTTTGCTTCAAGAACAGCAAGAAAACTTGCTATTATTACTTTCCTTATATACATAGTGTATAAGGAAAGTATTGTGACGGGGTCGAAAATTAGAATTCGAGTTTTCGACGGGAGAGCACGTTTCAAGCATCCCTGATCACGAATCGAACATTTTTGAAGTGATGTCTGTGTGTGTGTGTGTGTGAAAGTGTGTGTGTGTGTGTGTGTGTGTGTCAGTGAGTCTGTGGAGACGATAACTAACGAACGAATTGACCGATTCGAACCATATTTGGTACAAAAATCACAATCCGTAAACACTGGAAGCCTATTGTTTTTATACGCTATCGAATGTTCAGAACCCCCCCTAAATTTTCGAATGAAATTTTTAAAAAATCGTCAAAAAATCGAAACCACTAATAAAGTTGCGCAAAGACATTTCATATGTAATTTTTCATTCGAAAACGATTGACATAAATTTTAGAACGCTGACATGAACCGTTCTCGAGATATTGCACATTTTTCAAAAAAATTATTAAAAAGTCATATAAAATGAAAAAAAAAAATTTCGTATTGAGAAACATGTTCACTTTTCATATGTAATACCATGCGATAAATTGGATGACATCACTCTCGTGGATCTAGCTCGTTCCATTCATGAAAAAAGATACTTTGAGTAATACTTTTGTATTTGAACGCCAATAGTCATTTATCTGCTGTAAGAACAACTTTTTTCTTCGTCCATAACGCTTGGCGAAATTTTGGCGACGAATTTGGCGGAATGTCGCCAACTTGGCGACTTTTTGAAATGTTGCCAAATTAACGAAAATCAATGAAAATGACGACTAATTGTCGAAAATTCAATATCTTGGAAAGAATATTAGTATCTACTATAAGAAAAAACCTATTTTTTTTTACTGAAAAGTAGTAAATTCATTACATTATATAAGGAAAGTCATGTGTTGCCCACATCAGATTTTTTTTGTGTATGTTTGACAGAATCAGGATATTAAATGTTTTGTTCTGAAAGATGTAAATGCATTTCTAATAAAAAAGGACTCCCTTGAAGGATTGAAAGGACTCCCTTTTGTCTGACTCCACTACAAGTTCATCAAGGAAAGGCAGAAAGATGAATCCTTCTAAAAATGCATGACCTTAATGACTCATGTGTAGTAAATGTTAGTTAGGATCCAACTTTAACAAAATCTCGTCGGTTATATTTCAAATTACTTGGGAATTCTAGTCGGATTCGTTAGACGCAGGATTTCTATTACATCTCCCAACATTGAATAATTAATTATATCTAATTTACATTTTTAATTTTCCTTCCAAAGACTCATTTAAGAACTGAATTAATGGCATTTTAATGCCCTCCATATGAAATTTTGAAACTGATATAAAACCAGTTTTGAGTATTTTAGAAAAATTATCGACAGGTGCCAGGATGAAACTTTTCAATTGAATTCATTACAGCATTTTATGGATGGCTTGCATTATCCAATAAATATTTGCAGGTAGATGTTTTTTATTTATAAATATGATTTCAGTATGTTGAGTGAGTTAACTCTTTGATACTTTTGGTTGCTATTTGAAGATGATTTAATGATTAAAATATGAAAGTCCTGTTCATTTAATAATTAATTTTAAAATAAAGTTTTGCAATTTTTTTTTCACAATTATAAAACTTCTAACATCCTGGTATACAACCATATGTAAGAAAATCTTATCTCTAATACAATTTAAAATTAATATAAAAATGTCTAAATAATAATCTATATAATTTCTGATTTACATATTAAACGATTTTAAAAACATTTATGAATATTTAATTATATAATGCCTTAAAGTTCCAATTAATAGATTCTGGAAATTAAAAATTAAAATTCCATTTGTTTTATATATGGCAATGATGTATTTAATTCAGTTACTATGGCAACCATATAATCATCGTAAAGTTTAGAAATGTGCGTAAAAATAAATAAAGCCATACCACAAAATTATTAGCATTAAGAACACCTTGTAAATTTATACTTAGATGTTTTGGCGACGTTATTGATCAGAATAAATTAATTTAAATGTACATACCTACAAAATCCAAATTTAAATGTAATTGATATTTAAATAATCTCGAATGAAATATATGACCGTTGGCGAATTGTTAGACTTCACAATATAAAACAGCTGCGAAAAGTATTTTCTCTCTTGAATGGAATAAGCTAGATACCCGAAATGAGGTTAATATATTTGACACACAATACTGCATGTGGAAAGTGAACCTATTTGATGATACGTACTAATTTATTAAAGTTTTGTAATATTTTGATAAATGTATTCGAAAAATACGCAATTTCTTGAGAACGGTTAAAGTCAGGGTTATAAAATGATTGCAATTCACTTTCAAATGACAAATTTCATACAAAATTATTAAACATTAAGGAGTGACCCGATTTTTAAAAATGCATTCCGAAATATACCGATCTTTTGAATATTCAATTGTGTTTAAACTCAATAGGGGTTCAAGTATTCACCAATTGTAATATGCTTACCAAATTGTATTTAATACTCTCTATTCGTTAGTGAGATATCGGGATCATTAACTAATGCACCTCCCATTCCCCACGCACATACAAATAAAGATCAGTCCAAATACCTTCGATATGTGTTCAGGGATACTTAAACTCTTTTGACAACTTTAATTCGAATTATCGACCTTGTAACAATATTGTTCTTATACATTGTACTGACAAAGAAACGTTCTCAAGCTAAATTCAAAGAATTCGAGGAAAATTTGACAGGTGTTAGAAGAAGTTATAGAAAATCCACACACACACACACACACACACGCATATTCTGAAAATTTGCTGCTGAATTGCATTAGGAGAGGAGTAAAATAACGTTGAAAATTGGGTCTGGGTTACCAGAGCCGTACAGTTAGCAACAATTGGCGACTTTGCATTCTTGTAAATTGACGAACACATGTAATATGTTTATACTATCAAAACGCATTTTATGCTATATTTAGAGGCGTTAATACTTGAAAAAAAATCTGATATGGGCAACACATGACTTTTCTTATATAATGCAATGGATTTACTACTTTTACAGTAAAAGCAAAATAAGTTATTCTTATAGTAGATACTTATATTTTTTCCAATATATTGCATTTTCGTTAAATAGTCATTATTTTCATTGATTTAGCGTCGTCATTTTTATCCATTTGTCAAGATTTTCTTTGATGTGGTAACATTTAAAAAAGTCGCTAAAATCTCGCCAAGCGTTATGCACGGAGAAATAATTTACTCTTATAGCAGAGAAATGACTATTGGCGTTCAAATACAAAAGCATTACTCAAAGTATCTTTTCTCATGAATAGAACGAGCTAGATCCACGAGAGTGATGTCACCAAATTTATCGCATGATATTACATATGAAAAGTGACCATGTTTCTCAATAGGAAATATTTTTTATATTTGATATAATTTTTTGATAATTTTTTTGAAAAATGTGCAATCTCTCGAGAACGGTTCATGCTAGCGTTCTAAAATGTTTGTTAATCGTTTTCTAATGAAAAATTGCATAAGAAATGTCCATTTGCGTAACTTTATTAGAGGTTTTGACTTTTTGATGATTTTTTAAAATTTCACACGAAAATTTAGGGGGTTCTGAACATTCGATTGCGTAAAAAAACAATAGGCTTCCAGTAACCACGGATTGAAATTTTGTACCAAATTTCGTTTGAATAGGTCCATTCGTTCGTCAGTTATCGTCTCTACAGACTCACTGATACACACACACGCACAGACTTAACCTTAAAAATGTTCGATTCGTGATCAGAGATGCTTGAAATGTGCTCTCTTGTCGATAACTCGAATTCGAATTTTAGACCCCGTCACAATACTTTCCTTATACATTACTGTATATAAGGAAAGTAATAGCTTTTTAAAAACTACCACTTGGAAAATAGAAAATGCAGATTACATGTATCAGTATTATGGTATATAGTTTATAAGAGATATAATTGATGACAAATGATTGAGGTCGAATGAAAGGGTTAATTTATTTATAAATTGAAAGTGTTACAAATATGGGATTCATTGAAGAAATGCATAAAACAGAAACATATTTTACATCAGCTACACCGCGCGAATATTTTGATTGCACAGTTTTGTTTCCTGCAATCAAGTACATTGTGTGCAGTAAATATGAATTCAGCAGGATTTTCGAAATCCCCTGGATGGTTTTCTGTGCATGAGCATTCTGTGTATGAGCATGCCATGAATATTTCCACATGTTAACGTGGCGTGGTGAAGAGAACTGGCTGTGTGCAATGGATTGTACTTTAAAGATATTGTCTCGATGAAATAAATCGATTTGTATTTGTGCAGTCATTACTAAATCTGAAAATTTTCGAACGAATTTTTCCAGACCCGAAAACCGTACCTATCAAGAGGTTGTACTAGATGAGAGGTTTTATGTGGCATGACAAACACATGAACGATTTTACCCGGTGGCGTAAAAATGTCAATCAAATCGTTGTTCTTGAAGGGTGACCAAGAATCCACTAAAAGTACGCTTTCATCTGGTGTGCTTTTCAAATACACTTCCGATAAATATTCGCGCAGTTCTTTAGATCCCATTTTACCCGATTTCGAAGCGATAGTATAAATATTGTCAGCTTGAAACATTTTCTGCCTCACTTGGATTCCGAATTGTAATTTAGGTTCAGAATACACAATACATAAAGGAGATAGCATCATTCCATCTTTGCTGATTATTGGCATAACAGTATATGAATGGGTCGTAGTATGGATAGATTGTGCAGCACTTTCAATCGGTTTTGATCCCAGTAAATCAAGCGTTCTCCCCGAATGAATGTCTTTATTAAATCCCGATTGATCAGTATTAAACATCTGGTTATCGTTCAACTGCGAATCTTTAAAAAAAAGAATCTGATGTGGGCAGCACATGACTTTCCTTATATAATGCAATGAATTTACTACTTTTACAATAAAAAAATAGATTATTTTTATAGTAAATATTTATATTTTTTCCAAGATATTGAATTTTCGTCCATGAGTCGTCATTTTCATTGATTTAGAGTCATTTTTATCCATTTGGCGAGTTTTTCGTTAATTTAGCAACACTTAAAAAAGTCGCCAAGTTGGCAACATTCCGCCAAATTCGTCGCCAAAATCTCGCCCAGCTTTACTGACGGAGAAATAAGTTATTCTTATAGCAGATAAATGACTATTGGCGTTCAAATACAAAAGTATTACTCGAAGTATCTTTTCTCATGAATGGAACGAGCTGGATCCACGAGAATGATGTCACCATATTTATCGCATGGTATTACATATAAAAAGTGAACATGTTTCTCAATAGGAAATATATATTTTTTTATTTTATATGACTTTATGATAATTTTCTTGAAAAATGTGCAATATCTCGAGAACGGTTCATGTTATCGTACTAAAATTTATGTCAATCGTTTTCTAATGAAAAATTACATAAGAAATGTCTATTTGCGCAACTTTATTAGCGATTTTGATTTTTTGACGATTTTTTCAAAATTTCACTCGAAAATTTAGGGGGGGGGGTCTGAACATTCGATTACGTTTAAAAACAATAGACATCCAGTGTTTACGGATTATGATTTTTGTACCAAATTTCGTTCGAATCGGTTCATTCGTTCGTCAGTTATCGTCTCCACAGTCTCACTGACACATACACGCACACACACACACATACTTTCACACACACACACACACACACAGACATCACTTCAAAAATGTTTGATTCGTGATCAGGGATGCTAGAAACTTGCTCTCCCGTCGAAAACTTGAATTCGAATTATCGACCCCGTCACAATACTTTCCTTATACATTATGTATATAAGAAAAGTAATGTGTACATAATTTAACAAGAAAGATCAATCATGCTTAAAGCATTGATTATGAAACACTTTCCAACTTCAATGCAATTTTATTTTAAAAAGTCGAAAATGCAATACATTTCTCGGTAATATTTTAAAACTTATCACGATACTACATTGATTTATTATATTTGAAAACTTAAACCTTCATTGAAAAAAATGAACTTCATTCAAAAGACGGCATTGAAATATAAATTGCGTGGTTTAAATATCTCTAAAATGCAATACATTCCACGGTAATATTTTTAAATCTATCATAATACTACGATAATTTATTATATTTGAAAACTTCATCGAAAACAACTGAAATTAATTCAAATGACGTCATAGAAAAAATAACACGCCTGGATCTCTCTATAAAAGCAGGATTTCATTCATAACTTTCTCCATTTCATTCATCACAATACTATAATAATTTATTTTATTTAAAAATTAAGACCATGGAGCTACAATTCATAAACTTTATGCTTAAAATTTCATCGAAAAATATCGTCCTTCTGTTTATAAAATCAATTAATATTTCATTCATATCAGCCATGCAGACTCCATGGACTGAATTATTTTGTGTTAAAGAAATACAGTAATTCTAATACAACTCATTCTACATATTTTGCTGTTTACATTTTACATAGGTGAAAATAGGCTTAATTGTAGAAATAATCAAATTTGAATGAGAATTTAAACTCAAATATATTGTCATTGTGTTGTTTTAGTATGTAGATGCACAGAATTTAAGCAGAAATAAAGTAGTTTTAGGATGGATACAACACTCAATATGAATTAAAAAGAACTTTAAAAAATCACGAATTTGAAACAAGATGGATGCCATATCTCATTTTGAAGTGGGTCTTGTGATCGTTTAATATCATGGTCACGTGATCGTTTCATATAAGATGTGTAATTATTATTTTAATTTTTATTTAAAAAACTACTGAATATATTTAGCTGAATTTTTTTTTATATATTTTATGGAACAATTTGACTATTACCTAAAATTTTCGAAGCAATTTGTGAATTTTAAATCCGCTTAAAAAATGTTAGAAAAATTAGGTCCCATAGGGCTCAATGTATTTCATTTTTTCAACCCGGGTTCAATCCAAAACTAATTGTGTGATATTATTCATTTATATTCCCATAGGTCCTACAGACCGTCTGAACAACATACTAAAATTTCATTTTGATTAAGTCATTTTTACGGCAGTTATCGTGCTAACGGACAGACAGACAGAATGAACAAAGTCATAACAACTTTGTTGTAAGTGTTAACAAAGTCATAAACACTTTTCAACTTTGTTGTAAAGTGTTAAAAATGCTTGTGAAGCATTTGCAATATGATCCTCTTCATAAATCTGCTTTTGAGAGACATTTTTTGTAATTTTCCTGATAACGAATATATATTTCTTTTTAAAATTCAGGATGTATTTACCGGAAGCTTTGAATGGAATTTTTGGGGAGAGAGCTTTATCACAAGCCCAGCTTTTCAAATTCGAGTCATACATGTTTACACGCCTGCACCTTGTATCCTGAAACTTTTTAAAAACACATTTTTCAATTTCGCATACTTTGTGCCTCTTATCACCGAATTTGTTAATTTTATTTTCCTACAAATACATTTGGGACAGACTATTTACAAACCTATACCTGCTTTGAACATATTGTTGTGTGCGATGTTTCATTTTTTTACTGCTACTCCAGTATTCAACAACTGCTCGTTTAGTTTCAAATGGAATACTGTGGACTTCCTCATTATCTACCTCCTCACTTACAAACATTTCATTATTTTCATCTATAATGTCAAAATCAGAATCCTCAAAATCACTTTTGGCAACCGATGACTCGAAATCCAGAGTGTTTTCCACTTCATCACATACACACATTTCGCGAATAGATTCAGGTTCTTGCAAAATTTCCATTATTTTATATTTTACACTTATTTTGACTTCTGTAAAATCAGTCAGCTCCATTTCTGGAACAGAGAATTCGTGGTACAGCATTCACACCACGTTGAACACCTTAATATGTGGTGGCATTTTCTATTGGAAAGACACTGTTGGTTTAAGAAAATAAATTCAAAAACATCGAGGTATTATCGCTAACTAGTTTCACTTACATAAAATAATAAAACTGTGAAATGCACGATTACACTAAAAATATATATTCAAACTCAATTTCAAATACTTTTGAATGTAAACTATAAAATAATAACTTTACAACAGATTTTAAGCCATACAGAGAAAAGATGAACAGTTCATTTCAGAATTTACCGTTTTTCTATGCATACTCGCCAAGTAGGATTGCATTTGGCATTAAAGATATTGACTTTTATTAATTTTTTACAGCTTTTCCGTTGCAATTCAGCAGCTAATTTTTTTACTGTCGATATTGTAAGCCAACTACTAATGCCTGCCAAATTTTCTTGAATTCTATGGGTTTAGCTTGGGAACGTTTCCTCGTGAGTATCCAGTAAATACAAATGATCTTCAGAGATGTTGCATTCATTCATTGTTAGACACAGAAGCAGAAAACGTTGTTATTATATTTTCATGAAAGCAATATTTATCAAACTTTCCACATATCCATTTTACATTATTTGCAATTATTTGCAATGTTCCATAACCTACGTATAATTAAATAGAATAAAACGAACAGCTTGGATTATTGAGTGACGTTTGGAAAAGCAGGAAACACGCGATGCCGACCTAAATTTAATTAATGAATCTTCTGAGATGTTGCTTTCATTCATCGTTAGGCATAAAAGCACAAAACCTTGTTATTCTTTTTTCGTGGAAGTAATATCTTACAAACTTTCCACTTATTCATTTTACATTATTTACAATGTTACATAAGCTACCTATGATTAAATAGATTAAAATGAGTAGGTCGGATTCTTGAGTGACGTTCGGAAAAGCAAGAAACTGGCGATGTCGACCAAATTGAATGTAATGAATCTTCAGAGATATTGCATCCATTGTTAAATACAAAGGCAGAAAACATTGTTATTATTTCTTCATGAAAGTAATTTTTCTTTCAAACTTCCCACATATTCATTTTGCATTACTTGCAATATTACATAACATACGTATGGTTAAATAGAATAAATCGAGCAACTTGGATTATTGATTGACGTTTGCAAAAGCAGGAAACACGCGATATCGACCTAAATTTAATGTAAGGAATCTTCTGAGATGTTGCTTTCATTCATTGTTAGGCATAAAAGCACAAAACCTTGTTATTCTTTTTTCGTGAAAGTAATATCTTACAAACTTTCCATTTATTTATTTTACATTATTTACAATGTTACATAACCTACATATGATTAAATAGATTAAAATGAGTAGGAAGGATTCTTGAGTGACGTTCGGAAAAGCAAGAAACTGGTGATGTCGACCCATATTGAATGTAATGAATCTTCAGAAATATTGCATTCATTGTTAAATACAAAGGTAGAAAACATTGTTATTATTTCTTCGTGAAAGTAATTGTTTTCAAACTTTCCACATATTCATTTTGCATTATTTATAATGTTACATAATCTATGTATGATTAAACAGAATGAAAGCAGCAGCTCGAATTCTTGAGTGACGTTCTGAAAAACAGGATACCCGCGATGTCGACGCAAATTAGTGAACCTAATGATCTTCGTTTTCTTAAACAATAGAATGGTGCAGCAAAAGAAAAATTGCTTCATTTGCAGAATATTATTCTCATGATTAATTACCTTATTTAATTACTGTAATTATCCCATATTATGTAATGTACTGAACAATATTTTTCCTTAAACCTGCATTAATACATATTCAGGATTTTTCACTCATGTAAAGTAGAAGTACTTTGAATCTGCAGTATGTCGTCTTTCTAAGTATTAATACCATAAATATAGCAGAATAAGTTAATTTATCTCATTATATTTGTTTTATGTTTAGGAAGGGTATTTGGGAAAAATAACAGTTGTTTAAACTCTAAGGTTCCTTCTTAAAATAGGACAGATGAGTAAGAAATTCCTATAAATTGTAGGCCTCTACAAACAGTTACCACGCCCCTCTATATATGATTGCCCTTCCTTGTGAATCTTGCATGTGTTCCCCGCCTTAAAAAAAAAAAAATAGGGCGCTGGGCTTTTCCTGACGCTCGCCGCTCCCGCCTCAACTCAATAGTGTCCGTCCGTCCCCCCTATAGTAAGTTCCATGGACGTAGACAGTCCAACAGTGAGTCAGGAGTTTGTATCAATGGTCGAAATTTTGAGTATAAATAGGCCAATTGAACAATATACGCCTTGTGAATATATATATATATATATATATATATATATATATATATATATATATATTCTATGATATGAATTGCTCATTTATTTATTAAACAGATATTAAATTTTTAAAAAATAAATTCAAGGAAAATTATATAATATACGTTAAAATGAATAAAGAATTTAAAATAATTCTTTATAAAATTAAGCAAGATAATTAGACAAAGATTAAATTTTTAAGAAATAAAATCAAGGAAATTATAATACACGTTAAAAGAAATAAAGACTGTAAAATAAAATTACATTTTAACATATATTAGATCCTATATTTCATTAAATGTCTGAACATGGTGAAATCTTAAATTTAATGTAAAAAAATCTGATGTGGGCAACACATGACTTTCCTTATAGAATGCAGTAAATTTACTATTTTTACAATAAAAAATAGGTCTTATTTATAGTAGCTATTTATATTCTTTCCAAGAAATTGAATTTTCGTCAATTAGTCGTTACTTTCACTGATTTAGTGTCATTTTTATCCATTTGGCGAGATTTCCGTTAATTTAGCAACATTTAAAAAAGCGCCAAATTCGGCGCCAAAATCTCGCCAAGCATTATGGACGGAGAAATAAGTTATTTTTATAGCAGATAAATAACTATTGGCTTTCAAATACAAAAGTATTACTCAAAGTATTTTTTCTCATGAATGGAACGAGCTAGATCCACGAGAATAATGTCACCCAATTTATCTCATGATATTACATATGAAAAGTGAACATGTTTCTCAACAGTTTATTTTTTTTAATTTATGGGATTTTTTGATAAATTTATTTAAAAAATGTGCAATATCTCGAGAACGGTTCATACTAGCGTTCTAAAGTTTATGCCAATCATTTTCTAAGGAAAAATTGCATTAGAAATGTCTATTTGCGTAACTTTATTAAAGGTTTTGATTTTTTGATGATTTTTTCAAAATTTCACTCGACAATTTAGGGGGGGGGGGGTTCTGTACATTCGATTACGTTTAAAAGCAATAAGCTTCCAGTAGTCACTAATTGTGATTTTTGTACTAAATTTCGTTCGAATCGATCCATTTGTTCGTCAGTTATCGTCTCCACAAACTCACTGACACACACTCACACACACATACTTTCATACACACACACTCACATACTTTCATACACACACACACACATACTTTCATACACACACATACTTTCATACACACACACACATACACAAACACACACCCAGCCATCATCTTAAAAATGTTTGATTCGTGATCAGGGATGCTTGAAACGTGCTCTCCCGTCGAAAACTCGAATTCGAATTTTCGACCCCGTCACAATACTTTTCTTATACATTTTGTATATAAGGAAAGTAAAAAACTATAGATATGATTATTCATATTTGATTAGAATTGCGATATTTCGCTCCCTCCCCCTTTTAATCCACTGGAAACTTGATCAATTGAGCACTGAATTTGCGAGCCTTATATATACCTTTGAATTATCTTCCTTCAGAGCTATCGTTCATAAATATATCTTTGTAACTAATTATATTAAAGATTTAACAAAATCCCTCCAGGAGTTTAAAATAAAATATAGTTGACTTCTTCAATGTTAGGTTTGTCTAAATACAAGGTTCTCTATCCTGCGATTGAAAAAAAAATTATCTGATTGTTAAGAAAGCTGGTATTGATAAAACATTTAATGAATAACTCGTGTTAGTTAAATGTATGGATGTTTTTAAACTTATTCAAGGCAATTAAATATCAATTCAAATTTTTTTTGATTTGATAAATAGTTGGTTTGTTATAAAATAAATGGAAGTAAGCATGCAAAGTTAATTAGACAAGTTTTTCACAAAGATTTACAGCAATAATTGTTTGTGAAACTTTTAGAAAATTAGGGCCATTCTCGCCGAACTTGGCAGCTCAGCACGCCACTTCATGCCCGGAATGACCAATCCAATATATTGGCTTTGTCGGAGTGCCAAAACGGATCAACTTCTATCCCAAATTTACAAGCGAATGTTTATTGTGCTATTTCATCGCGTGGTTTCATTATATTCATTCTGAGAGTGAGCCTCTCTCTCATCAGGCTAGTGCTGTAGCGGCCCGGAATTGAATGTCAAGGAATGTTACTTATGTGGCCCACTACTGCGATTCTCGAAATAACATACATGGTACAGCTTTATAATTAAGTAAGTTATCAATATATAGAATAAAATATTTATCTTAATTTATTTACTTTGGTTACATTTAAGTTAGACTATTTTTGTAAAGCTTTGCAAGTAACTACTTTGGTCCTTCACATTTTTTTACTCGAATTTGTTATGACTCTGCTTCTTTTCTGTTATGTATGAATATTGTGATAGTTTGGATTTCTAAACCGTAATAAATATCAAATTAGATAAACACTTTGATGAAACAACAAAGCATGTTTCTCTTAAGAACATAAAAGAATTATTTCATATGTAAATGATTGACATCATAGCACTTATCTAAAATCAAAATTATTCATCATTCTAATTCAAATCATAATAGAGCGAAATAGAAAATTGAATTTGCGCATTATTTGAACTGATAAGGGAACCTCAACTTTTGTTCCGGCCAGTTTCAGCTAGAATTAGGTGGAAGCGGTTGGTACTAGCTACAAACTAATGTCCCTGAAATATCTCCTGAATTGACCACAATCATTTGAAACTCCTTTGACATTTTGCTTCCGTCCGCCCTTATAGAAAATCCATAATTTGCACTGTGTACTAATATTCTATTTTTGAGATGTTCTTGGTGCAAAACTCTTCTATGTTTCACAGATTTCTAAGAAAAGTATCATTATTGCGAAAAACATCTTGAATAATTGTAATTTCATCATACAGGAATTTGTATTCGTAATAAAATATTTGGTTTCCATTACAAAATCAATGTACAATCATGAATGTAACATTGCGTCATTTTTACATAAACATACCACATGTAAGTTTGTTTCTGCTTAATCACACAAACTATGTAAATATACATATTATACTTCAAATAAGAGCTACCAAACGTGCTAATCTATGTAAACTTTGGGATTTTTTTTCTATGGATCTCCACGCTCAATTCAAGAGATATTTCAGGGACATTAGTTTAACCCAATTACCGTTTCCACCCAATTCCAGCTGAAACTAGTCGAAACAAATGTTGAGGTTCCCTTGTGTGTAATGTTGGTCTTTACATCATCCCCCTCATGTCAGATAAATACCTTGCACAACTTTATAGAAGAAAAGAAAACGCAACGGCCAGATTCACTTTCAGGACTAGATTTTTTTTTTATCTTTACACATTCCCATGATAGTCCAAGGTTCGTTATGAGGTTAGGCACTCAGCCCGACGTCGAATTAAAAAGTTGTCAGCATGACAGCGTTTTGTCATGCGTGACTGACCAGGAAGGACTTTGAGAGTCGTTACAAAAATAATTAAGTTTTCGCATTATTACAATTAAAATCGTTTGTTAATTTTAAGTGGCTATATTCAGACGTAAACAATTTGGGCAAAGATTTCGAATTGTGCTGTGCACGCATCCCCAAGTGAAAGATATTTAGTGACGTTAGGGGATGCGTGTCGAGAATGACAATTGCAGTTAATAAGTTCTATCTCTACTGAGAATCTGATGCCAAAATGGGTGCGTTTGCCATCAGGTGCGAAAAGCCAGATAAAAAAAATGTGTCAATCATGCGCAATTGTTAATCGTGCGCAATTGATCAATAAATCAATAATATAATTATTGTAGTAGATACGCTACAACACTCCACTCAAATCTTTCTACTTTTATGAATAAGTGATCCATTTGTAAACACTGGATTTAAATCAGTTTGCGCGCTATAGGCAGATTGTGTATATATGTATTATCTGGAACATATAATTAGATGACTTGTAAATTCATTATATACATTATAGTAATTTATATACGTCTGAATAGCGCGCATTACTGAGCGCAATTACCAGCTTTAATAAATTAACATCCAAAGTGATCTTATACAAACTTCCATGGTAATTATAATAATGCATATTGTGAAAATACGTAACATTTAACTGTATAGGTCGGTTTGGAATTATGCATATGGTGGCACATCAACACTGATTTGTTCTGCGTGCATTATCACATTAAATACATTACATAATGAGTACATTACATCATTTGATAGTTCTTATGCACAACTCAATAAAGAAAATGTTTTAACCACATGAATAAAATAGTTATAATATATATCTGTTGTGATTCACTTATATTAATTTGTACATATGAGAAGTAATCGGCAAAATTTTATTCTTAGAATAATTCATTCAGCAAGCTTAAGTGATCTGACGCGGAATGAACATAACTTTCTTTACGACCTACCATTTTCGTATAATATAAAATAATTCAGTTTAAGCTGTTGTTAATAAAGTTTAAAATGTATATACTTCGTTAGGAATAGGATAAAAGAAGTATATAAAGTCGGCAGTGGTTTCGGAAGCCTGTGCCGTAATTTTGCGAATCACTGTAAAGACTAATAAATTCAGCATTATCACGCAGCTAATTTCAAAATGGAAGTTTGCAAATTTATTAGCGGATAAAAGAGAATGAAACATTATTTAGCAGAACTACATACTTCCAAAATATATAAAATTCAAAATGCAATAAATTATAACCATGACTGCCTTTTTGTATGAGATTTATTTCAGAATAATAAGTTTTAAAATTCAATTTGGCTAATTAATTCAGATTAGCTCTGAAGTATTATTTTAATACTATTTCATTGGTTAATAAATTTGTAACTTTCGTTTTTTCCCTATAAGCTACTATAGCAATTACGTTTTAGAGACGTGGAGTATAATATTTTAAGTGGACCCTTGAATGTTCAACAATATCGTAGGTCGTTTCATATAGATAGTTTTCTCAATTTTAAGAACTCTCGGTTTTACTGTCTAGGGGTTAAAATTGTAAGGATAATTAAACATCTGGGAACTAAGGTCTGAAATTTTCTCTGCATATTTGATGTCAGATATTATTATAACCGTTTCGATTTTACTATAATTTCTCTCATCTGAAAATATATCATCTTATAATTTACTAACAGCACACCCGTTCTCCGAAGTATATAATATAAAGAAACTTAAGATTCACAATCATGTGCAAATTTCTATAGTATACTAAATGACATTGTTAATCATAATATTCTGTTAAAATATGTAAATGATAATTAATGATCCTAAAAATAAATTTAAGAATCTCTGTTCTCTCTACACAAAATTATCTTCACGGGCAGATCTGAAGAATAAAACATCCTGGTCCCGTTTGTAAGCAAATTTACACAAAACATGAAATTGAATCAATATGTGCAAAATAAAAGCGTTAAAATTGTATGGGACTGATAATACTTATATGCGTGAATATTAGAAGATATACCCTGTATTAGTAGATTACATGTATAAATTGAAAATATCATTAAACCCGTAATCTTCAAATCTGAAGGCAGTAATTAATTCCAATGTATGCCAAAATGTTAAAATTCTATGGGAAGATATACCCATACTACTTATAATGTCGTAGCTTGAAAAATATGTCCTAGTGTTAGAAGAAGATTATCCGTATTACAATATAAGTCTAAAAAATATTTGCCAAAGTAACACAGATGACGTAATAAATTGAAAATATCAATAATCTCCGTAATCTTTATATCAGAAGTCCGTAATTGTATCCAATATATGCCAATATATGTCAAAATATATACCAATATACCTGTACTACTTATATTCTCGTATATTAGAAGATATATCCGTACATGTGTAGAAGATTTCTCATACAACGTACAATAGTACATGAATTTCTACAATTTTTGCCATAATAAAACAATGGCCGAATAACTTAAAAATATCAATGATTCTTGAACCAATAATAATAATGTTTACACTCGAAGATCATAATTGATATTATCCAGTCAAAAATGCAATGTCAATGAAATTTATTTTATATACATATCTTTATTATTCAAATCGGAAAAAATTTAATAAAAGTCTTCTGCCGCATAAACACATTGGATTTAAATTCGTTGCTAAGCGACATAATAACATTTTCTTCAAATAAATTGGTGAAGAATATATCGTTTGCATAATGATATCGCTATGGAATTTTTTATTGTGCGTTTTAAATTAATAACTGGACAACCCCAGGATCTAGAAACTCAAAACATGAATTAAATTTTAAGTGGGACTGTTCCAAGTCTACCCTGAAAATTTCACCCAATTAGATGCAGCCGTTCTCCTTTGATGATAAGATAAACATAAAGAAACTTAACATTCATAATTATGTGTAAATTTCTTTAGTATTCTAACTGACTTTGTTATTCAGAATATATTCTATAAAATATATATAAATAAAACTGAAAATCTGTCTGTGTATCGGTTTGTCCCGTCATTACGGGAGAACCGCTGAACCGAATTTAATGAATTTTTGTGGGTAGCTTTAAAACAGCCCCACTTAATTTAAGTCTAAGTATCCATATTCTACGACCAGGGATTATCGAGATAGTAATGAAAATATAAACTTTTTCCTAGGAGTTCTACTCTCTAACTCCCTGGTTCCTCCAAACGAAAATGTTGGAAATCGTTTGTTTAAAACATGAAAGTGAATTAAAATTTTTTCTATGAGTTTGGTGGCTGATTTTTGTGCTAAATAGTCACTCTCTGAAATCATGAATTGATTGAAAACATAAACATGAATTTAAATGGAAAATCTATCACAATGGTTTATTTTTCACAAGCTTTTACTCACCGATGAAAATTATTAAGAAATCAAAATAGTTAATTAATTTTTAACATTTAAGGAGCATGTATCATGTTACTCGACAACGTAATTAAATGTGTTTGTTAATGTTTATCATTATTTTTTCGATTTGAATAATAAAAATCTGATGTGGGCAGCACATGACTTTCCCTGCAGACTTATATTAACGTTCTCTGTATTTTAACTAAATTTATTTCACTTTTAATTCAATTTTCGTTCTCATGCGGTAACCGGGCTTATTTTCAAAGGTGGCGTAGGGAAAGTACGAAAAACTAAAATGTCTCGAGAACGGCTAGTCCTAGTGTAATGGGGTTGGTCTTATTCTTTTCGTCGTTAAAAATTACGTATTAAATCAGCATTTAATGGATATATTTGAGTATACCTAGTTCTTTAGTTTAGATTTGGACGATTTTTGCGGGCCATTTTGCAAAAAAAGGCAGGTCATTTTTTTCCGAATCGTACCAAAATCTAATCAGCACCAAGGTAACCCACAAGTGACTGATCTACCGAATTTTGTGAAATTCGGTCCATCAGTTTTTCAGTTAGAGTGGATACAAGCTTTTGCGGGCCATTTCGCAAAAAAAGGCGGGTTCTTTTATTCCGAATAGTACCCAAAACTAATCAGCACCAGACTCGCTCACAAGTAACTTACCTACCAAATTTTGTGAAATTCGGTCCATTAGTTTTTTAGTTAGAGTGGATACAAAATCTGCACAGACAGACAGACATACAGACACACAGACACACAGACAGACACACACACAGACGTCACGCTAAAAATAGTTTTTTCGTATTCTAGAGGTCTCGAAACGTGTAGATCCGTCGAAAACTCGAGTTAAGATTTTCGGCATGATTCCAATACTTTCCCTATACATTACCATGTATTGCAGGGAAAGTAAAAATCTGATGTGGGCAGCACATGACTTTCCCTGCAGACTTTATATCCACGTTCTGTTTATTTTAATTAAATTTATTTCACTTTTAATTCAATTTTCTTTCTCATTCGGTAACCGGACTTAATTTCATAGGTGGCGTAGAGAAAATACGAAAAACTAAAATATCTCGAGAACGGCTAGCCCTAGTGTAATGGGGTTGGTCTTATTCTTTTCTTCGTTAAAAATTACGTATCAAGCATTTAATGGATATATTTGAGCATGCGTAGTTCTTTAGTTTAGATTTTGATGATTTTTGCGGGCCATTTTGTAAGAAAAGGCAGGTTATTTTTTTTCCGAATCGTACCAAAATCTAATCAGCACCAGGATGACTTACAAGTGACTCATCTACCGAATTTTGTGAAATTCGGTCCAGTAGTTGTTTAGCTAGAGTGGATACAAGCTTTTGAGGGCCATTTCGCACAAAAAGGCGGGTTCTTTTATCCCGAATTGTACTCAAAACTAATCAGCACCTGCCCCGCCCTCAAGTGACGTACCTACCAAATTTTGTGAAATTCGGTCCATTAGTTTTTCAGTTAGAGTGGATACAAAATCTGCACAGACAGACAGACAGACAGACAGACAGACACACACACAGACGTCACGCTAAAAATAGTTTTTTCGTATTCTAGAGGTCTCGAAACGTGTAGATCCGTCGAAAACTCGAGTTGTGATTTTCGGCATGATTCCAATACTTTCCCTGTACATTACCATGTATTGCAGGGAAAGTAAAAATCTGATGTGGGCAGCACATGACTTCCCCTGCACACTTATATTCACGTTCTCTTTATTTTAATTACATTTAATTCACTTTTAATTCAATTTTCGTTCTCATTTGATAACTGGACTTATTTTCAAAGGTGGCGTAGAGAAAATACAAAAAAACTAATATATCTCAAGAACGGCTGGTCCTAGTGTAATGGGGTTGGTCTTATTCTTTTCTTCGTTAAAAATTACGTATTAAACAAGCATTTCATGCATATATTTGAGCATACGTAGTTTTTTATTTTAGATTTGGCGATTTTTGCGGGCCATTTTGCAAAAAAAGGCAGGTTATTTTTTTCTGAATCATACCAAAATCTAATCAGCACCAGGGTGACCTATACGTGACTCATCTACCGAATTTTGTGAAATTCGGTCCATTAGTTTTTCAGCTACAGTGGATACAAGCTTTTGCGGGCCATTTCACAAAAAAGGCGGGTTCTTCTATTCCAAATCGTATCCAAAACTAATCAGCACCAGCCCCGGCCACAAGTGACTTACCTACAAAATTTTGTGAAATTCGGTCCATTAGTTTTTTAGTTAGATTGGATACAAAATCTGCACAGACAGACACACAGACACACAGACAGACACACAGACAGACACACAGACACACACACAGCCGTCACGCTAAAAATGGTTTTTTCGCATTCTAGAGGTCTCGAAACGTGTAGATCCGTCGAAAACTCGAGTTGCGATTTTCGGCATGATTCCAATACTTTCCCTATACATTACCATGTATGGCAGGGAAAGTAAAAAATTGGATATAAAAATATATCTTATAAATGAACGGTTTGATTTTTCTTTTAATTATACTAATTGCTGACTGTATGCATTACTTTCATTCATTTTGGCAAAGAGTTTTCAAAGTTATATATTGTGTTTAGGTAATAAAACTCATATATTGTGTTTGGCCAATAAATTCATTTAGCCACTTGTTGAATCAGAAAAAGAGTAGAACTGGTATATCTTCTAATTTAATTTTAGGGTTTTCATTTAGTATATGCTAAGGGAATCAGGATGTTTTATACTTCAGATATGCACATTCAGAGCTACGAATTTGGCGGGATATCGCTAACTTGACATCTTTTCTTAAACGTTGTCAAATTGAAGGAAATATCGCCAAATTGATAAAACAGACGCTAAATAAATGGAATTAATTTTGTTTCGTTAGAAGAGAGTAATGAAATGATGATTCGGTAGCATTTGTATGTCAGTCCAACCGTCCTACTTAGTAAAACATTTAGCGAATTTTTAAAATGTCGCCAAATTGATAAAAATATTTGTAAATCTATAAAAATATCTTGAAATTGATAAAATTGTGCTGAATACATGCAATGAATTGTGTTTTGTTGGGGGATAGTATTGTGATGATGTTTCGTCAATTTGTCGTCAAGTGGTACTGTCAGTTCTACGGTTCCACTTAGCGATAAATTTGGCGATTTTTTAGAATGTCGCCAAACCTTCCATAGAGATAGCATTATTCAGACGATGTTTTGTCCAACAATATATTTGAAGCAAATGATATCATGTCGCTTAGCAACGGATTTAAATCCAATGTGTTTATGCGGCACATGATTTTTATTAAATCTTTTCGATTTGAATAATGAAGATATGTATATAAAATAAATTTTATTGCCATTACATGTTTGACTGGATAATATCAATTGCGGTCTTGAGGCTTAAACATTATTATTATTAATATTTTCGGGTATTATTGATTTAGAGATTATTGATAGTTTCAAGTTATTATGCCATTGTTTTTTTGCGTCTAAAATTATTGAAACTCTCATATTGTGTGTTGTACGAGTAATCTACAAATTCACGTGTATGTCTTCTAATCTACGAGAATATAAGTAGTACAGGTATATTGGCATATATTTTGACATATATTGGCATATCTTGGAATCAAATACGGCCTTCTGGTTTGAAGATCACGGGGAATTATTGATATTTTCAATATATTACGTCACCTGCTTTATTTTGGCAAATATTTTTGAGACTCGTATTGTAATATGGTTAATCTTCTACTAACACTCGGACATATGTTCTAATCTACGATATTTTAAGTAGTACTGGTACTCCCCATACCATTTTAGCACTTTCATTTCGGAATTTTGGAATCTATACTACATTCAGATTTAAAGATTACGGGTTTATTGATGTTTTTAATTTATACATGTAATCTACTAATACAGGGTATATTTTCTAATATTCGCGTATATAAGTAGTACTGTCCCATATAATGTTAACACTTTTATTTTTGCATACACTGATTCAATTCCATGTTTCTTGTAAATTTGCTTTCAAACGGGGCCAGGATGTGTTGTTTTTCAGATTTGCCCGTGAAGATAATTATGTATAGCGAGAACAGAGATTCTTGAACTTAACTTTTAGAAGCAGCAAATTAAAAATTTAACAAAATATTTTGATTAACAATGTAATTTTGCATACTACAGGAATTTGCACATGATTGTGAATTTTAAGTTTCTTTATATTAAATACTCCATACAAAAATCGGGTATGCTGCTAGTATTAAATGTATTTCTTCTAAAAAATGTATAAGAATCTTTGGGTTCCATATACAAAATCATCTTCACAGGCATATCTGAAGAATAAAGCATCCTGATCCAGTTTGTAAACAAATTTAAGAAAACTAATTTTTTAATTCTCATAAAAAGGCAGAGAGATTATCTAGAATATCTTACTTAATTATGTAAAATATTAAATTTTCAACGATTCGGTGTCATTTTGATGAATATATCATCAATTTATCAATTTGGTGATATTTACGTCCATTTAGCGACATTTTAAAAAATCGCCAAATTTATCGTCAAGTGGGACTATAGAACTGTCCCACTTTGTTGCAAATGGACGAAACATCATCATAATACTATCCCCTAATAAAACTCAATTAATTCCATTTATTTAGCACAATTTTATTAATTTCAAGATATTTTTATGGATTTACAAACATTTTAATCAATTTGGCAACATTTTAAAAATTCGCCAAATGTGTTACTAAGTAGGACGGTTGGACTGCTACCGAATGCTACCGAAACATCATTTAAGTACACTCTTCTACCAAAATAAAATTTATTTCACTGATTGAGCGTCGTTTTCATTAATTTAGAGACATATCCGTCAATTTGACAACGTTGAAGAAAAGTTGCAAAGTTAGCGATATCTCGCCAAATTTGTAGATCTGAATTTACAGATCTGAAGGATAAAACATACCGATCCCGTTTGTATATGCTAAATGAAAACACTAAAATTGTATTATACCCGTTCTACTCTTATTCTCTTTCAACAATCGGCTAAATGAGTTTATTGGCTTATACAATATATAACAACTTTGAAAACTCTTTGCCAAAATAAATGTAAGTGGAGTACGCAGTCCGTAATTAATATAATTAAAAGAGAAATAAAACCGTTCATTTATTATATTTTTATATCCATTTATCTATTATTCAAACCGAAAAAGTAGTAATAAAATTAACAAACACATTTAATTTCAT
Organism: Amaurobius ferox; assembly: GCA_951213105.1. Taxonomy (NCBI): domain Eukaryota; kingdom Metazoa; phylum Arthropoda; class Arachnida; order Araneae; family Amaurobiidae; genus Amaurobius; species Amaurobius ferox. Next base: position 34,062,003 of record OX578140.1, read on the forward strand.
TGCGTTGATGCAACGTTGAGCAACATGATATAAAATAGAATCTTCCTCATAAAATTTTGATATTTAAATAACCATTTTGATTTTTTAATACTTTTCATTGTTGAGTAAAAGCATGTAAAAAATAAACCATGGTGATATATTTTCCATTTAAATTCATGTTTCAAACATTCCGGTTTTCAAATAATTCATGTTTCAAACATTCATGTTTTCAAATAATTCGTGTTTCAAACATTCATGTTTTCAAATAATTCAAGTTTCAAACATTCATGTTTTCAAATAATTCATGTTTCAAACAGTCATGTTTTCAAATAATTCATGTTTCAAACATTCATGTTTTCAAATAATTCATGTTTCAAACATTCATGTTTTCAAATAATTCATGTTTTTTAAAAATGACAAATTAGCACAAAAATTTCTTACCAAACTCGAAAATAGAGTTTTAATTCACTTTCACGTTTCAAACCAATAATTTTCAACTATTTTCGTTTGGAAGAACCAGGGAGTTAACGAGTAGAACTCCTAGAAAAAAAGTTTCGTTTTCCATTAATAATTCGACAACCCTTGGTCTTAGAAACTCGAAACATAGACTAAATTTTAAGTGGAGCTATTTCAAGGCTACTCACAAAGTTTCATCAAATTCGGTTCAGCCCTTCTCACATGATGATGAGACAAACAGACATATTTTAAATTTTATTTATATAGACTAGCAGCATACCCGTTCTTCGTACGGAGTATAAAATATAAAGAAACTTATAATTCACATTCATATGCAAATTATGTTAAAATATTAAATTTATTGCTCCTAAAGAGAAGTTTATGAATATCTGTTCTCATCATGCAAAATTATCGTCACGGGCAGATCTGCAGAATAAAACATCCTGGCCCCTTTCGAAAGCAAATTTACAAAAAAAAAAAGGAATTGAATCAATATATGCAAAATGAAAGCATTAAAATTGTATAGGACCCGTACTACTTATATACGCGAATATTAGAAGATATAACCTGTATTAGTAGATTACATGTATAAATTGAAAGTATCAATAAACACGTAATTGATTCCAATATATGCCAGAATGAAAGCATTAAAATTATATGGGAATATATATATATATATATATATATATATATATATATATATATATATATATATATATATATATATATATATATATATATATATATATATATACCCATTCTACTTATATTGTCGCAGATTAGAAAATATGCCTGTATGTTAGTAGAAGATTACCCTTATTACAATATGAGTCTAAAAAATCTTTGCCGAAATAAAACAGATGACATTATAATTTGAAAATTTCAATTATCCCCGTAATCTTTATACCAGAAAGTCGTAATTGATTCCAATATATGCCAATATATATCAAAATATATGCCTATATACCTGTACTACTTATATTCTCGTAGATTAGAAGATAACACGTGCATTTATAGAAGATTACTCGCACAACGTACAATATGTGAGTTTCAACAATTTTTGTCATAATAAAACAATGGTATAATAATTTGAAAATATCAATAATCCCTGAATCAATAATCCCCGAAAATATCAATAATAATAATGTGTAACCTGAAGACCGTAATCGATATTTTCCAGTCAAAAATGCAATGCCAATGAAATTTATTTTATATACATATCTTTATTATTCAAATCGGAAAAGATTTAATTAAAATCGTATGCCACATAACACATTGGATTTACATCCATTGCTAAACGACATGATATCAGTTGCTTCAAATATATTGATGGAAATCATATCGTCTGAATAATGCTATCTCCATGAAAGGTTTGGCGATATTTTCTTCAATTTAGCGATAACTTAAAAATCGCCAAATTTATCGCCAAGTGGGACTGTAAAACTGATAGTCCCACTTTGCGACAAATTGACGAAACATCATCATAGTATTATCCCCTAACAAAACACAATTAATTTCATTTATTAAGCGCAATTTTATCAATTTCATGACATTTTTATAGATTCACAAACATTTTTATCAACTTGGTGATATTTTAAAAATTCGATAAATGTGTTACTAAGTAGGATGGATAGACTGACCAACAAATGCTACCGAAACATCATTTCAGTACTGTCTTCTAAAAAAACGAATTTAATTTCATTGATTTGCGTCGTTTTTAGCAATTTGGCGGTATTTCCATCAATTTGGCAAAGTTTAAGAAAAGTTACCAAGTTAGCGATATTCCGCCAAATTCGTAGCTCTGAAATTGCAGATCTGAAGAATAAAACATCCTGATCCCGTTTGTATATACTAAATGCAAACACTAAAATTGTATTAGAAGTTATACCCTTTCTACTATTTTTCTGTTTCAACAATCGGATAAATGAGTTTATTGGTAAACACAATATGAGATTATTAGCTAAACACAACATAAAAGCTTAAAAATTCTTTGTCAAATGAAAGTTATGTACGCAGTCCGTAATTAATATAATTAAAAGAAAAATCAAACCGTTCATTTACAAAATATATTTATACATCTATTTATTTATTATTCAAATAGAAAAAATAATAACAAATATTAAGAAAAACATTTAATTTAATTGCGTTGCTGAGCAACATAATATAATAAAAAATCTTCCTCATAAACTGCGAAATTAAATAACCATTTTGATCTCTTCCCCATGAAATGCAAAAATAATAACCATTTTGATTTCTTTATACTTTCCATTGTTTAGTAAATGCTTGACCATGGAGTTAGATTTTCCATTAAAATTCATGTTTCAAACAATTCATGCTTTCAGATAGTGACTAATTAATGCAAAAATCCTGCACTAAACTCAGAAATGAAGTTTTATTTCACGTTGACGTTTTAAACAAACGATTTTCATCCTTTCCGTTTGGATAAACCACGGAGTTAGAGAGTAGATCTCCTAGGATAAAGTTCCGTTTTTCATTAATATCTCAACAACCCCTGGTATTAGAAACTCGAAACTTGGGAAAAATTTATGAGGGGGCTATTTTAAGGCTACTCACAAAATTTAATTAAATTCGATTCAGTCGTTTTCTCGTGATGATGAGACAAACGAAATATTCGCTTTTCACTAATATCTCGAGAACCACTGGTTATGGAAACTCCAAACATGGACTAAATTTTAAGTGGGGCTATTTCTAGGCTACCCACAAAATTTCATCAAATTCGGTTCAGCCGTTCTCCCGTGATGATGGGACAAACAGACAGACAGACAGACAGACAGATTTTCAATTTTATTTATATAGATTAACCTGGGCTATCATTTTCTGGGCTCGTTAATGTAAATATCTTTAGTGACGATTTTTAACATTTTACAACATAGTTGAAAAGTATTTATGACTTTGTTCATTCTGTCTGTCTGTCCGTTAGCATGATAACTGCCGTAAAACTGACTTTGTCAAAATGAAATTTTAGTATGTCGTTCAGACGGTCTGTGGAACCTATTGGAATACAAATGAATAATTTCACCCAACCAATTAGTTTTGAATTGAACCCGGGTTGAAAAAATGAAATACATTGAACCCTATGGGACCTAATTTTTCAAACATTTTTTAAACAAATTTAAAATTCACAAATTGATTCGAAAGTTTTAGGAAATATTCACATTATCCCATAAAATATATAAAAAAAAATTCAGCAAAATATATTCAGTAGTTTTTTAAATAAAAATTAAAATAATAATTACAACCTTTATATGAAGAGATGAACTGACCCACTTCAAAATAAAATATGGTATCCATCTTGTCTCAAAATCGTGATTTTTAAAGTTCTTTTTAAATCATATTTAGTGTTGTATCCGTCCTAAAACCGCTTTATTTTTGCTTAAATTTTGTGCATCTACATATTGAAACAACGCAATTATAATATATTTGAGTTTAAATGATAATCAAATTTTGATTATTTCTACAACGAAGCCTAATTTTCACTTATGGAAAATGTAAACACCAAAAGATGTATAATGACTTGTATAAGAATTGCTGCATTTCTTTAACGCAAAATTATTTAGCTCATGGAGTCTGCAATATAGCTGATATGAATGAAGCATTCATTGATTTTACAGAAAACCAGACGATTTTTTAGATGAAGTTTAATGCATAAAGTTAAATTACTTGTACCTTCATGGTTTAAAGTTTTTAAATAAAATAAATTATTATGGTATTGTGAAGAATGAAAGTATAGGAACAATGTTTATGAATGAAATGCTGCTTTTATATAGAGGCGATTTATATTTCGATGAATTTCATTTGAATAAAGTTCATTTGTTTTCGATGAAGTTTTCAAATATAATAAATTATTGTAGTATTATGATAATTTTTAAAATCTTACCGAGGAATGTATCGCATTTTAGAAATATTTAAACCAGGCAATTTATATTTAAATGCCGTCGTTTGAAAGGAGTTCATTTTTTTTCGATGAAGTTTTAAGTTTTCAAATATAATAAATTAATGTATTATTGAGATAATTTAAAAATATTACCGAGGAATGTAACGCATTTTAGAAATGTTTAAATAAAATTGCATTGAAGTTGGAAAATGTTTCATAATAAATGCTTTATGCATGATTGATCTTCCTTGCTAATCTATAGTAACAATCTTACGAGAGGAAAAAACTAAAATTGTAATTGTGGTGTATTAATCTTAACATTGGAGTTTATAAATAGGAAAATTATCCAAAATTAACATGGTCGTGAATCTTATCTTCGTACATTGTATATTTTGGCCCCAATAACCCACCATTATTTCTTTTTGCGAGATTCTGAAATTTAATCATTAATTAACATACTACCCATTGGATTTCACAATTTTAACTTCAAAAAATAAACATTATTTATTTCATGTATATGTTATGACATTAATTTTATATACACTCATAAGGAGGAGGACATGCACGTGTGAGACTAGAATTTATATAATGCCCAAAATCATTTATCTGGTATAATATGTATGCAGGTTTGAACATGTCTTTTATTTGTCATTCTTTTGGTTAATCATCATGCTCGGAATGTTGGCCATTGCCTTTTCTGACATTTTGAGGTCAATTCTACTGAATACAACACTTGGACATGCTTAGCTTCCAATTGAGATTGAAAAACGATGTTATGATACCACTAGTCAGGCATCACATGTTATGTGTTCCCATTAGCACATAACCGGCATGATCGTAGCAAGTGGGTCGGAAGTAAACGGAGCTCCAGTGTCGCAGGAGGGCGGTCGATTTCGCGTGTGCGTTGGGTCATATCAAAGGATCGCCGATGATCGGAGATGATATAGAGTTGGGAGAGGACACAAAAACATTGTAGGAACATCAGGGTTGAAGAATACCGAAACGAGGTGCTGACGAATTTCGATGAAGGAAGAGGCAGGAAATGTCAGAATTTAATTATCTTCCTTTATTTGACATCTCATAATAGAATTCACTCATGATAATACAATATCTGATGAATGCATACTTCACATAACTGTTCGAAGACAAACATTTATCCTTACGTCGAAAACAGAAGTACGCATGCAGTACTTTGATGGATTTGGTAAGTGCAGACAATCTCATTTAAAATACGAATTTCGCGAGTTCCTTCACTTGCGCCGAAGGCGCATAGTAATTTCGACTATTCATTCATTATATTTAATATCACGCGAGCAATCTTTCTGAGGAATTATATTTTTATGACCACCGCGAGGGTCAAGCACGTCTTATCCCGTCAGTTTTCCATCGCCAACTGAAACTAATTACTTTATTCTTACTTAAGAGTCTTAGTGTTAATGCGCGCGCTCGTGACGACACAGAAAAGAGTTCCAATGCACTTCTATATGAAATGTGAATCCGGGTAAACTTAGAAAGCGCGGGAACTGTATCATAACGCCAAGGGTTATCGATACAGATGGGGAGATTCCAACAAGTCGAAATAACACAATTGGCGCTTCCTCAGTTTGGAATAATATTTAAGAACAGGCTTTAAAATCGAAACGAAATTAGAATTTGCCGAATATTAAATTTAGAAGGAATTAATTAATAAACAGATGTTATGCATTTCATAACCTTGCACCTCTTAGGACCGTCATTGGTTTCATTCTTTATAACGCACACTCTTGGACAGTCATTCTCTTCATTCTGAATGAACTATAACGCACACTTTTGGACGGTCATTGCTTCGATTCGCAATTTAAATTTACTCTTGACTGAATATATATTGAACGTCCCCTTGTTGCTACATCATATCGCCTGAGGCCCAGATACGCCCTCCGTATTTCTGTTGGTTGCTCTTCAGGGCGATGTAGCAACACTTCTTCATTTGTCACCTTATCCTCCAATGCCACTTGGTTTAAGCCTTGGCCCCAAGAAATTTTTTTGTCCCAACCAAACCTGCAATTTATGTGAGCTGAATTTATTGGTTCATGACCTTCAGGACCAAGACTATCGTCAAATGACACCTACGAGCGCTTTAATTCGTTGTACACTTCGTATAAATATCAAAATTGCATAAATGGCTCTTGGTCTCACAGTAATAATTATCTTAAGTCCTAGAATTGAGAGGCAAGTATGATACAATATATTCGTACTGTGTCGCATAATTTACTTACCAGGAGTTGCAAAGTAACCGTCGCAATCTATGAAACAGAAAGTGATTTAGAATTATGCTCTTCAATTTTGAAGATGGTATTGCTTTCCCACAAAATCAAGTTTCCTAATTAACATAAATAAACTTTTTAATTAACATAATTATGTACTTCAATTTTGGCATTGGAGGCGGTATTATTTTCTACAAAATCAAGGTCTTCATGTTACAAAATTTAACTCTTCTATTTTGATATTAAAGACAGTAATGTTCTCCAACAAAAGGACACTTTTCAATTAATTGAATTAAACTCTTCAATTTTGGCATTGAAGAATATATTGTTTGCCACAAAATCAAAATATGATAGTTTGTTGGAAGAACCATATTTTAATACATTAGATTAAGGAAATATTATTATAAAACTTTCAAATATATATATATATATATATATATATATATATATATATATATATATATATATATATATATATATATATATATATATATATATATATATATATATATATATATATATATATATATATATATATATATATATATATATATATATATATATATATAAATATATATATATATATATATATATATATATATATATATATATATATATAAATATATATAAATATATATATATATATATATATATATATATATATATATAAATATATATAAATATATATATATATATATATATATATATATATATATATATATATATATATATATAAATATATATAAATATATATATATATATATATATATATATATATATATATAAATATATATATATATATATATATATATATATATATATAAATATATATATATATATATATATATATATATATATATATATATATATATATATATATATGTAATGAGAAGTGTGAAAATTATAAAAAATAAAATATTTTTGTTCGCTCTCACAAGTCTTAAATGTATGTAATGTTTTAAGGAAGTAGAAGATGCAGAGATGTCTATACAATTAGGCTAAAACTAAAAATTTAATGTAAGAATAAAAATAATTAGTTCGCTAGAAGTTTATTGAACGAATAAAAATATATGTAGCTCAAACACTTTGTAAATTACCAATTATTATAATTACAGGGCTGTGACGTTAACTTTGAAATATTTGACTCAATTAAAATATTATATTTAATGCTTAGTTTTCAATTTCACATAAAATTGCACGTACTCATCTATAAGAGTTTTTAACGGAGATAATTAAAGAAAAGTAATTTAAATTAATCACAATTAAATCTAGAATTTGCAATGCGATTCATTTTAATAGGAATTGTACCAGACTAATTCAATTAATTAAAAATTATTTTGAAAGTATATCATATGCCGTTTAGATGACAAAATAACTTTTTACCTTCGTATTTTTGCAAGACATATTTTCTTTTGAAAGTCTGAAAGAAGTATTAGGACGATTATTATTTTTAAAAATTCAATATGTGTTTTATATTATGAAGTTAAATTGGAAATTAGTGTGATTTTTAATTTTTGTCTTCTTAACATAATATATGCATCGAACAATGACTAATGTATACCTGAATTACCACATTTTGGGGATACACAATTTTCCAATAATTAACATATACTCGCATCATACAGCAACATTATTTTATACCGGTATGTATAATCAATTACAGCATTCTAATTGATAATAATAACACAAAATCACTGAACGTTGAACTTTCTTTACAATAAAGCCAATTCCCTTAATTTTCTTCAATTTGCAGGAGACACATGTTCATTTTATTGAACCTACTACTTTATCTCGTAACATGTAAATAATTATTTCATTTCGCAAAAAATACATGAAACACCAGTTTCACCAGGGTGTAGCTCCATGTCTTCAGATGAGCCGGACGGTAGGAGTGTAGATTCAGTAGACCTATGTAGTTCCATTTCACAATTTTCTTTGCAAATGCCCCTGGAAAATAGATATCTATTTTTTTCTTGGAATGTTCTGACAGTGTTTTCACCAGATTACATGTACCAACATGCAATCTGGAGGCATGCTGGTCAATAGAATCCGGTATGCTTGTCACAGGATTTGTTTGGTGATTCTTTTCAGCTACAGCCACTTGCAATAAATCAAACTGCTACTGGCGAGATCTAGAAAAACTTCCTTAAATAAAGCAGCTAATTTTCTTAATTTCCTTATATACCTTACACGCGCCTTACATATCGGTCGTCCAAATGGCTGCTCAAGTCTTAGGACAAGTCGGATGGTCTTGGGTCTTCAACATGCCTTATATCACCTTACATAAGTCTGCATAATATGTCTGCTTCATACAAGGACGCTTTTACAGTCATTTACTTGGGCACCGAAAACTGTCTTGTTCACCGTATGGCGGACTATTCTGATGCAGGGCCGCACAGGGGCATGATGCATATAGTAATAGGTTTCACCATCGATGTTTTCGGGAGTCTTTCTTCATTTCCATTCAAAACAGGGACATCATGCATGTGCTACAAGACATTAGAGTGTTTTTACAACAACAGGTCTCATCATGGATGAAACCGCTGGGTTTCAGTGAACAGTTTCATTTTTGTGACAGGCCTCTTCTCCCAGTCCGACTGTATCTACTTTGGTCAAAACTGAACGAGGGAAGTGCTCCGTGCTTGTAAGACGAGTGTCATCGAAAAAAGTGTGTCTGCAACATATTTTCTTTCGCTCCTCCATCTCTGAGTTGGGATAAACTTGTCTCCTGGCCGGCGTGCGAGAATGCTACTCTTTATCCTAAACAATGCTCATTTGGAATGAAAGTTTTGTATGGCCCCGGATTTTGCACCATGTGCCTCGATGCATTCATTATTTGTTAGCCCATAATATCCATTATTTGTTAGCCCATCTCTTTTAACAACGAGCCATATTTTTTACAGAATAATAACTGTCTATTTTAACATAGTTATCTATTTTAACTGCCTGTCGTTGTAGTCATATGGAGGATATGTCAAATGTCCACTTTCCTATGGTTCCAAATACTATTTTAAGAGGCCAAAATGTCTCTCCATTGCATTCGAAGCTGAGGGACCGTGGCCTATAGTTTAATTTATCTAAACTGCCAAAATTTTGCTTGCAAAGATTATGCTGGAGGCAAAATCCTCTAGCATTGACTTTAACAAAAGAATGGTGGAAACGAAATTGTGTAAAACTTATGTTTACCTTGTAGCACGTAATATATTTTAAAATGAAAAAAATATTTAAGATGCATTTAAAAAAGAACCAAACCAAAAAATATAATAGCGGGCTTGTTAACTACATTCACTTAATTATAATCATAGATTCAACATTATTTTAAGGAACTGATAGCAGCCAAATTTTTGTATGTAGGTCATGCTTATCAAATCTTAAGTGCCTAGTCCAGTGGCATAACACTAACGATCTTTGGACCGGCAATGCTGTGAAGCCTTGTATAAGGAGCCCTCAAATGTTCACCAAATATTATTATGAAAATAATGGAAATAACAATTAGTTGACTTGAAATTAAATCCTGCGGAAAGGCTGGAGATTACATTTTTCGATTTTAGATCTTTCGAACATTTCATTGCGTTTAAAGTCAATGAGGTTCTGGTATTCTCTTATTGTTGCAATCGTGTCCTATTTTCAAAACGATTCATTCGTTCGTTTGATATAGCGTCCACACATTAACATATACATACACTAACATACACCCACACTTGTATCCACATACACTAGCATCGATATATACATACACACAGACATCACCTTAAAAACTTTCAATTCTTGGTTAGGGATGCTCAAAACGTTCTCTTCCATCGAAAACACGTATTTCAATTCTTGATACCGTCACAATACTTTCCCTATACATTTTAGTATGTATGTAGGGAAAGTAAAAAAGCACATCAAGGTATTACAGTAGAAATTTATTTCCGTTGGAATTAACCGAGATTAAACAGACATGCAACCGAACTGAAAATATATTTTCTTCTAAACTAATACAAAAAGTTAAGTGATTATTTCGGCAGAAAGCTAAGCACTTTTCTGTCTGAAATGTACTTGACTCGAATTTCAGTAAAATAAATAAAAATCCAGACAAAAGAGAAGGAAAATTGAAGATCTGTGTTCGAAATTAGAAAAGAATTGCTGGATGCACACATAAGTAAATCACAAGTCATGGAAAAAACTTTCTAACGGGAGGATTAAAGAACTCTGAAGGAAAGATTAGGTACTTTTCTGTCAATAAGTCTGAGTGACATTACAGTACTATAAAACTTGTTTGGGTTAGTTCTGAAAATAAATCAATCGGAAATGTAACAAAAAGTCTCAAATAAGCAAAAATAAAAGGTAATTTATATTCTTACTTTGGGCATTTTGTGTCAGAGTTTCCTTTTAAAACCGAGAAAGAATGCTGATCTGTGGGATTTTCTCTGGCTTTTAGAATACAAAAAGATTAAGTTGACTTTTTGTCTTTGAAATGCAGCAGAAAATTTGCCAGTATAATATATCGGGTAATCAGATTGTATAAAATATTTTCTGGGAAAGGATTCTGTTCTCCGACTTCTCTGTCACGAGGCAAACTCTACTGACTACGAAATCTAGAATTCGATTGCAAATCTCACTGAAACTGCATACTGCTCGTAAGGTCGAATTAGACCTACTGCGACAACCTGAAAATATATGTAAAAATACATAAAATGGTCCGAAAGCACAACAGATGTGAGCTCAGAATTTAAATTTAAATTCATAAAGTACTGTTTACATGTTTACCAGATATATCGCCGATCAAATATGCCCAGGGGATGGTAGCTAAGCAACAGGCCTGCTAAGCTCCTCCGCTAAACTCTGGACTCTTAGAAGCAGACTAAGAGAGACGGAGTCAAACTTTTCCCATTCACTGCTATTCTATACATAAGCTATTATTACTACATTATATGGTTTCACAGGATACTGAATTATGAAGATAAATTAGCTGGAATGTGGCTCAAGTCGACTTTCTTATACAAGAATTCATTCTTTTTTTTAACACTTTACAACAAAGTTGAAAAGTGTTTATGACTTTGTTCATTCTGTCTGTCTGTCTGTCTGTCCGTTAGCACGATAACTGCCGTAAAAATGACTTAATCAAAATGAAATTTTAGTATGTTGTTCAGACGGTCTGTAGGACCTATGGGAATATAAATAAATAATATCACACAATTAGTTTTGGATTGAACCCGGGTTGAAAAAATGAAATACATTGAAACCTGAGGGACCTAATTTTTCAGACATTTTTTAAGCGGATTTAAAATTCACAAATTGCTTCGAAAATTTTAGGTAATAGTCAAATTGTTCCATAAAATATATAAAAAAGAATTCAGCAAAATTATATTCAGTAGTTTTTAAAATAAAAATTAAAATAATAATTACATCTCTTATATGAAGCGATCACGTGACCATGATATGAATAGATCACGTGACCCACTTCAAAATAAAATATGGCATCCATCTTGTCTCAAAATCGTGATTTTTAAAGTTCTTTTTAATTCATATTGAGTGTTGTATTCGTCCTAAAACCGCTTTATTTTTGCCTAAATTCTGTGCATCTACATACTGAAACAAGGCAATGACAATATATTTGAATTTAAATGATCATCCAAATTTGATTATTTTTACAACGAAGCCTATTTTTCACTTATGTAAAATATAAACAGCAAAATATGTAGAATGAGTTGTATAAGAGTTGCTGTATTTTTTTAACGCAAAGGTATTTAGCTCATGGAGTCTGCATAGCTGATATGAATGAAATATTCATTGATTTTGTAGAGAGAAGGATGATTTTTTTCGATGAAGTTTTAAGCATAGAGTTTAATTACTTGTAGCTCCATGGTCTTCAGTTTTTAAATAAAATAAATTATTTTAGTTCTGTAATGAATGAAATGAATGGGAAAATGTTATGAATGAAATGCTGCTTTTATAGAGAGAGCCAGGCGTGTTATTTTTTCTATGACGTCATTTGAATGAATGTCAGTTGTTTTCGATGAAGTTTTCAAATCTAATAAATTATCGTAGTTTTATGATAATTTTAAAAATATTACCGAGGAATGTATCGCATTTTAGAGATGTTTAAACCAGGTAATTTATATTTCAATGCCGTCATTTGAATGAAGTTCATTTTTTTCGATGAAGAATTAAGTTTTCAAATATAATAACTTAATGTAGCATTGTGATAAGTTTTAAACTATTATTTAGGAAAAATATATTGCATTTTAGAGATGTTTAAGAAAAATTGCATTGAAGTTGGAAAGTGTTTCATAATCAATGCTTTAAGCATGATTGATCTTTCTTGTATATATATGGAAGTAAATATCAGATTTTCGGTAGTTCAGTGGCTACAACATCGTCTGGCTTCCTGGAAATAGATGGTATGTAGAAGCTGAAACAAACTTTTTTACTTTCTTTGCATACATATATTGCATAAGGAAATATTGTGACGGGGTCGAAAATTCGAATTCGAGTTTTCGATGGGAGAGCACGTTTCAAGCATCCCCGAACACGAATCAGACGTGTTTTAGATGATGTCTCTCTCTCTGTCTGAGTCTCGCTCTGTCTCTCTCTCGCTGTGTGTGTATGTGTGTGTGTGTGTGTGTGTGTGTGTGTGTGTGTGTGTGTGTGTGCCAGTGAGTCTTTGGAGACTCTAACTAACGAACGAATGGCCCGATTCGAAAGAAATTTGATGCAAAAATTACAATCCATGAGTACTGGAAGCCTATTGTTTTTAGACGCAATCGGATGTTCAGAACACCCCTAAATTTTCGAGTGAAATTTTGAAAAAATCATTAAAAAATTAAAACCTTTATTAAAGTTACGCAAAAAGTCATTTCTTATGTCATTTTTCATTAGAAAACGATTGACACAAATTTTAGAACGCTAGCATAAACTGCTCTCGAGACATTGCACATTTTTCAAAAAAGTTATCAAAAAATCATATAAAAATATTATCTATTGTGAAATATGTTCATTTTTCATAAGCAATAATATCATGCGAGAAATTTTGTGACATCATTCTGTTAGATCAGCTTGTTCCATTCATGAGAAAATATACTTTAGGTAATACTTTTGTATTTGGACGGCAATATTTATCTGCCACAAGAATAACTTATTTCTGCTTCCATAACGCTTGTCGAGGATTTGTCTGAATATCACCAACTTGGCGACTTTATTAATGTTGCCAAATTAGCGAAAATGTCGCCAAATTGATAAAAATATCGCTACATCAATGAAAATGACGACTAGATGATGAAAGTTCAACATCTTGGAAAGAACATAAGCGTAGACTATAAGAATAACGTATTTCTCCGTCCGTCCGTCTCTAACGCTTGGCGAGAAATTTAGATGGACGTCGCCAACCTGGCGACTATTTCAAATGGTGTTAAAACGACAAAAATGCCGCCAACTTGATAAAAATGACTCCAAATGGGAAGCAATGTCTCGCAAATTCTGATTTCCTTCATATGATGGACATACCTTCTGGTATATAAGAAGTACTCTTTTCACCGTTTGGCTGTAACACTTGGTGATGCATTTGGCAAACTTAGCGGGTGATGTTGCGAAGTATCGCCAACTTTGAGATATTTCGCCTCAGATTGACAAAAATATCATCAAAGTTGCAAAAATGACGTTAAATTAATGAAAATTGCGCAAAATTGACGAATCAATTATTAAATGTATTTTAATATATGGACTGCGTCGCTTATTGAGGATGCTATCAATATTGATGACTATTTATTTAGAGTGACGTGAAGTATAAGAAAATTGAGTATTTTGAAATTGTTTTTCATGCTATCATCCAGAACATTGCCAAATGTATAATTCAACGATAAAAACACAGCGCCGTGGATCTTATACATTATTTTTTGACTGTAAAACTTGTAAATCCATTGCATTATATAAGGAAAGTCATGTGCTGCCCACGTCAGGTTTCTTTATTATGTCATGGCTTCAATACTTCAGATTATAATCACTGCATACACGAAAGACACAGTCTTGTTTTGGCATGACTTGAGTGGGACTTACCCATGGACTTTTAAACTGGCTACAATTCCTTGTCGCTGCAGAAATTCAAATTCCTTTTTAACAGCTTTTAGCTTGTTCAGAGCTAATCGTCTCGCTTTTGCATAAACCGGAAGTCCTCGCGTCTCAATACAGTGAATTGTACTATTTTTTACAGATTGCAGGGAATTGGTCTGCATCAAACTTGGAAATTCACATAGCAACCGAGTATAGAGGGAATCATTACTCAACGTTTAAGTCTTAGTGAGGGTATCTGCGTCGTACTTCTTTTAATACTAACTTAGTACAGCTGTCCATTAACTTTTTACTTACGGGTGGGATATCGTCAATCCCAAACGAAGAACCTCCCCAAAAGACAGATATTTGACATACCCTATCCCAAACAGTTCGACCCCTTTGCAGTTGCCTCCTTTGCAGGCATTGTCACCCATGGATGCCAATGTTTGGGACGGACGCTGGAATGTTTGCGACGGACGCTGTCCTACCCGTATACTCAAATATATCCATTAAATGCTGATTTAATACGTAATTTTTAACGACGAAAAGAATAAGACCAACCCCATTACACTAGGACTAGCCGTTCTCGAGATATTTTAGTTTTTCGTACTTTCCCTACGCCACCTTTGAAAATAAACCCGGTTACCGAATGAGAACGAAAATTGAATTAAAAGTGAAATAAATTTAGTTAAAATAAAGAGAACGTTAATATAAGTCTGCAGGGAAAGTCATGTGCTGCCCACATCAGATTTTTACTTTCCCTGCAATACATGGTAATGTATAGGGAAAGTATTGGAATCATGCCGAAAATCGCAACTCGAGTTTTCGACGGATCTACACGTTTCGAGACCTCTAGAATACGAAAAAAACATTTTTAGCGTGACGTCTGTGTGTGTGTGTCTGTGTGTCTGTCTGTGTGTCTGTCTGTCTGTCTGTCTGTCTGTGCAGATTTTGTATCCGCTCTAACTAAAAAACTAATTGACCGAATTTCACAAAATTTGGTAGGTAAGTAACTTGTGGGCGAGTCTGGTGCTGATTAGTTTTGGGTACGATTTGGAATAAAAGAACCCGCCTGTTTTTGCGAAATGGCCCGCAAAAGCTTGTATCCACTCTAACTGAAAACTACTGGACCGAATTTTACAAAATTCGGTACATGAGTCACTTGTGGTTTACCCTGGTGCTGATTAGATTTTGGTACGATTTAGAAAAAAATAACCTGCCTTTTTTTGCAAAATGGCCTACAAAAATCATCAAAATCTAAATTAAGAACTAGGTATACTCAAATATATCCATTAAATGCTCGTTTAATACGTAATTTTTAACGACGAAAAGAATAAGACCAAGCCCATTACACTAGGGCTAGCCGTTCTCGAGATATTTTAGTTTTTCGTATTTTCTCTACGCCACCTTTGAAAATAAGTCCGGTTACCGAATGAGAACGAAAATTGAATTAAAAGTGAAATAAATTTAATTAAAATAAAGAAAACGTGAATATAAGTCTGCAGGGAAAGTCATGTGCTGCCCACATCAGATTTTTTTCAACACTGAATAAGGTTCATTTTCATGAGGTAGGAGAATCAGATCTGAGACATGAGTCAATATATCACAATCTAGTTCTGCAGTTACGTAATGACATTTTGTTTTTTCATTAATGATTCCGGAAATTAGAAATTGCGAGTCCAGATGTAAAAACCACAATTCTGGGTTCCTTTTCCAGAACGGAGGTGCTTTAGAAGCCACTTTTGAAAGTTCAATAGAACTAAAATCATCATTTTGAGCTGAATCACTAT
Organism: Amaurobius ferox; assembly: GCA_951213105.1. NCBI lineage: Eukaryota > Metazoa > Arthropoda > Arachnida > Araneae > Amaurobiidae > Amaurobius > Amaurobius ferox. Next base: position 34,078,397 of record OX578140.1, read on the forward strand.
GTGTATCGTTGACTGTTGTCAAACGAGTTCCATTCGTCTCGGTTGTGTCAGTTGTCGACATAGTTACATAAGAAACTAAAAATTTTTACACATCGTGTATTATCACTTTTCTGGTAGGTCGGACGGTCTGGGTCTCAACAGCAGCATCGTGCATTATCTAAATTGAACACTCACCTTTTTCTCTGAATTCACTTAAATCGAAGCAAATCACGTCTCCGTGTCACCACTCATATGGAGAAGGTGCGATGTGGTATCGTATTTATCAGAAAGGCAATTACGCTACATTCTACAGCGCCCGGCTGTTTAAACAGTTACTTTACACCTTTTCTGTAGGTCGGAAGGTCTGGATCTCATCAATATTCTACAACGCGTATAACATAGCCATCAGAAACAAGAATAAATGAAAATGCTCTGAACTTGCTTGTATGTGCTTTCGCAGAGGCATTACGCATGCGTCATATGTAAATTTTAGAGTCTCTGTCAAGATCAAGAAAGTTGAATGTTCCTCAATTTATCTGAAGGAGTGCCATCATAATGTCTTCTAAGATACTTAACCCGATTAACTTGTAAGTTAGATGCAGTAAATAACTGAGGTCTGAATACAGTAATTCGAATTTTTCCCAAATTTTACGATTTATGGTAGCGGTTTTAACTCGGAGAATAATAAATTATTGTTGTTGTTGAGACCCAGACCGTCCAACCTACCAGAAATGTGTAAGGTGACTGTTTGGATGGCCGGGAGGAGCCACCCAATTTAGACCTGAACCCAGTGGCGGAGGCATCCACAGGGACCGTACCCTCATTCCCCTGCCACCAACCTCTCGGAAGGACTTACAGACCCACATGTTTAACGTGATCGTACTCCGCGTGAACACGGCGGCAGTTTTGGCAGCAGAGGGGATCGAACCAGAGCCTACAGAGTGCAATTCCCGCGCTCTAACCACTGGCCATTAAAAAATTATTGTGTAAAACACAAAAATAAAGACTGTAGAGATCAGAAATTACACCTCAAACTAAAATTTGAAAGTGTGTGTGTGTGTCTGGGGGGGAATACAGACTTCGCTTTAAATCTGGTAGTAATAGCAATCAATTCAGTAGCTCAGTGAAGAGCTATCCATTTGGAGAATAGTAGTACGATTTCACAATTAGCGAAATTCTTTACTTAGCTTGAAAAATACATTTTGGATGTCAATGTGAATTTTTACCCACAGAAGGGGTAAATCTTTTATCTTCGAATCGGGAGACCAGTCCTTCAATGTCTGATCTACCCGATCATGGTAGGGTATATCACTGAGACATTTCTTTTACACAGAATAAACTGAAATTGAGTTTACAACTTAAAACTATTAATTTGCTGTGCTTTTCAGTAAATTTTCGAATAAAATATAGTGGTAGCACGGATATGCAATCTCAAGAATTGACTAAACACACGATAAAATAAATTTAATCATTAAGTTATTCTAACCATATATCCAACTTCATGTCAAATATATTTCGTTCTAAGCTACCACAAGAAGTTAATTATTTTTTTTTCTTTTGTTTGTTTAGCAAATATCTAAGCACTTTTCTCTTTGAAATGTTCTTAACTCGAATTTCAGAAAAAAATAAAATAAAATAAAATAAAACTTACAGAAAAGAGTTGGAAAATTGAAGATCTGTGTTTGAAATCAGTAAAGAATTGCTGGATGCACTCAGGAAGTAAATCGTGGGATAAGTAAAAAACAGCATTTCAAACAGGAAGATTAAAGAGCTTTGAAGGAAAGATTAGGTACTTTTCTATCAATAAGTTTGAGCAACATTCACCTTCTGCAATATATATTTTGTTTTAGTTCGGAAGATTAAATTGATTAAAATATATGAAAAAACTTTAAATAGGCAGAAATAAAATCGGAATGAGCAACATGCATTTATATACTTTGAAACTTATTTTCAGACTATTTTTACTTTCTTATATGAAGTATTAAGAAAATATTGTCTTCCCGAAATGTTTCAATTTCAAAATCTTGATGTCAACATATGTTTTAAGACTTCGGAAACACGTTTTAAATATTTTTGGATAAATGTTCGTCTAACGTCTGTGATCTATTTCTTGTGTGCACGATGGCAGCCACAAATATTAACGCATTTTCACAAAACTTTATATCCCATTTTGTTATAAAAAATATAGAATTAGATAGAGTTTTTTTAATTCGAGCGGAAACTTGGAAATTTATTCGACATTTTATATATTTTTAAAATGGTAGTGTCAGACAAAATGTGACATAATAATGCATAATATAGTTTATTTAGGTCTCAATGATCACGTAACTTAATAGTTCCATTATTGTTGTGAAAAATAGCCGCGATACAAATTATTTGAATAATTATCAAATAATTATTCACGACATAAATTATTTAGAATAATTCTCACAAAAAAAGTGGGTAAGTTTTCCAGCGCTGAGATAATCAGGCAAATAGAAGCACAACTTACAATTTTATTTATCTAGATAACAATAATTTTTACAGTTAAACAATAAGTGCCTGGCCACTTGATAAAACAACAAAATCTTAGTAGATACGTTTCTGATTTCTTTTTAAATGCAAAATATGAGATAACTTTTATTTGTGGTCTTCGAGATTAAAATGTTGACCTTTTTTTCGTTAATTTGTAAAGCCTTTACAAATTTAGAGACAGGGGCGCAAACAACGATCGAGCAAAGTTATCCTCAATTTATTACATTTATTATATATATTGCATTTATTGTAGAGAGGCTCAAAAATCAAAACCGGTCAGGTCACGTTAATTTGGAAAATCAAATAACGCTTGTGTACCGTTTATTAGGAGGTTTAGATAAGGTAACGTTCAAAGGAAAGAAACGGACAGAAAGACAGATGGACTCTTAAATTTTGATGTGGGACAAAGCTACCCATCAAATACGTATTTATGAAATTTGGTGCAACTGTTCTCCCATGATAATGAGACACAGACATTCAATTTTATTTATATAGATGTATTTTAATAATAGTCCTGTTATACTATTTTCTAAGAAATTCACAAAGAAAGAATAAGAAATGTTATTTATTGCAATACTCTTGATGAGTCTCGTGATAAATGTGTTTATATCGGATCTGCTTTGGCGCTTATCAGATGAAATATCATCCGTCAAAAGATAACATGCATTCTTCATTGACACATTATTGCATTTTTTCATCTTTAGGTGAACAGTGGAATATGTATAAAATAATGGTCAACTGCATATATAGGAGTATTCTATTGCATCATTCGAGTTTTAAGGGATACGCGTATCTTATAGTATCTTATTGTTTTACAGTCGTCTTATAGTCACACGTTTGAAAGTTGTGTTAAATAGACAGTCAATAAACTGAATGCTGATAATTCGTTTTATAATTTTAGACATTATAAAGTAATCAGTTATAATTTATTAGCTTATAAAAAAACTAAAGACAACCGTGGGTTTTATTTCTTCAACTTGTAATTAAGCCTGTCAAAAGCGGAGTTGGCGTACGTTAGGTCATTTACATACGTCAGAGCAACTTTTTACCATTTTTATGCATTTTCTTTGCGAGTTACAGTTTAGAGTACTCAGATGAAATGTTCTGTTGGTATTAAAGATTCGTTTGTGAACCTAGCGGTCACTGGGTATAGAAACCAGAAATTATAGCAATCGGCTATGCTCCCAATTAAAAGTTCTGCGCCAGCTCAATGGCCGCACATGTCGCAAAGTAACAAAATTGGGTCGAAATTTTGCGTGAGAAGGTCAGTCAGCAGGTCCACTGCAGAGAGAAATTTGCTTCAAAATCCGAGCAAGACTCGCTAAATTAGATAAAAATAAAGTTTAAAAAAAAAGGTTTATCTCCGTTATTGCATCCCTTTCTACAATGGTCGACTCCTCCACTGAAGGAAAAAAAAATTCGGATGTGTGCAACGAAACTGTGAAATGAAATTTATTGAATCCTTAAATTTATTGTAAAAAGGAACAAGTAATGTGACAATGAACACGATTGGAAATTTTCTAAAGCTACGAAATAAGGATTCGCGATGGCAAATTTTGGAGAACTTACATCGAAAAGTATTTATTTGCCGACCATTTTAGACCGAGCAATACTTAGAGTACTCAAAAACTTGATACTCATAAATGAATCCTTAATTCACTTATAAAAATTAACAAATAAAGTGACAAATACGATAATTAAATGTTTCGAGTGATAAGAAATAAGGTTTCACGAAGACAAATTTTGAAAAACGTACTTCTAGAGCCTTTTTTTTCTGTCGACCGAAGTAAGATTCGCAATACGGAAAATACTCCAAAATTTCTGAATGGAAGTAGAATTAAAATGTCTGCTGTTATGTCTCCAACACTTACTCCTTGAGTCGAGTTTTAGAGGAGGTGTCGTCAACTGTCCGTTCCCCTGTAAATTCGTGGTTTATTAATCTTCTCTTCTTCCTGGATCAACTCTCTGTAATTCAATCATAACTTCTCACCTGATTTACATGTGGATTTAGGGATCCTGCCTCATGATTCACGGTGATACTTAATTTCTTAATAATTTTCCTATATTTATGTTTGTAGTCTGCGTTATGATATTTATAGTAACGAACTATTGCCATATCCGAAACAGCATTTGTTTGCGTTAATTAGGTTTGATTTTCAGACCTAATGAGAAATCTAATCTGAAAGAACTTCCAAATTAAGCCTAGTGTTCTTTTTTTCCTTTTTTCGGTTAGGTGTCGTGTTTTACCTGCTTTGATTATTTTATTACTTTAATGACTTGTCATTAATTACTTGGTATTAGTTATTAATCCATTCTCCTAATATATATATATATATATATATATATATATATATATATATATATATATATATGTATATGTATATATGTATATATATATGTATATGTATATATGTATATATATATATATGTATATGTATATATGTATATATATATATGTATATGTATATATGTATATATGTATATATATATATATATATGTATATATATACATATATATATATATATACATATATATGTAAAAATAGAAAGATTTCTAAAGAAAATTATTGAAATAAATTTTAGTGTACGTGCGCACAGCAGCATAATACACTAAAACTATATAAAGACATAAATGGAGATATAAAAGAAGAAGGAAGGTAACGTAAAGTGCTAACACAAAGGCGGTAAGGGGTAGTGACCTTACTCCCCAGTTATCAACATGCATGTTTTTAATGCCGCGGCATGCACTCCTGGACGCCAGCACTGACATTAGCCAACCTCCGGAGTGACAATCAAAATTATCACAAGACCCTTGATAAAGGAAGGTGATATGAAAAAGTATGGTCCAAGTCATAGAGAAAGCCAAGTTCCTGCACATGCCACGTATTTATAACATCAAAACATTCAAATCAGCAGATTAGATGCCTGTGATGTCATAACTTACAAAGATGTACGATCAAAATTCATAATGACCTCAAATAATTACACAAACTCAACCCATATATTTCATTTTTTCCGTAGTAATTTTTGATGTAATGTATCATAAATTGCTTTGGATATTTTTGCATGAATGCCTGTAGTAAGAATTTTTTGTCACTTTCCAGTCTGGTGACGTCACTGCTTACTATTCTTGTTGTTCTCGTTAGACCACCAATAAATACATTTCTAAATATATTCAAGTGTAAATTAGAGGTCCAATGTATGATTCCTGCTGTAGTAATATTATAAGTTATTCTTTTATCATAATATAGAATGAAAGTATATTATGGCTGAAATCAATACTGAGATCTAGAAAATTCACTACATTATTCCGGGTTGGTGGATTTTGTTCCAATATTAAATTTGAGTGATAAAATTCAAAATTCATTTGAAAATTTTCGTTTTCATAAGCTATTAACAAATCATCAACGTAACGTATGTAAATTATTTCATTGTTAATATGGGACATTTTTTCAAAATGATCAAGATATATGTCTGCTAAAATTGATGAGCATCCCCCGCCCATGGGGATGCCTTTGATTAACTTATAAAAATTCAGCCCGTTATATAGGTAGTTTTCGTCTATAACAATCTTTATCAGAGATTATCTTTCGATTTCTATATATTTTTGCATTTCAAATTCCCCGTACAACGAGTTCAGTATTCGGTATAATACCTTGAGTTCAATATTGTTAAATAGTTCCTTAAAATCATAGGTTCTGAAAAATAATTTTGTTTGATGAGGTCTTAAGATCTCTATTACCTCGTAGCTATTTCCGACAATATAAGATCCCCGATCTTTAATTTTCCTTAATATAGGTTTCAATATTGCGAGAAGCAATTTGTTAGCTTTAGTTAGGTAAGTTTTGTATCCAACTAACTGTTACTGGTCTGAAGCTTTTTGGAGTTTTATGAAGCTTGGGTATATTTATTAAATATGGATATTTTATTCTTTCTGTATACTTAATACCTGCCTTAAGATATAAGGCTTTGATTCTGTTATTAATCACTTGGTTTGTCATAGTTATCCTGCTGTATAATGCTTGATTTTCATAATTTGCCATAAGGGTTTTTATGTAAAGGTATTTGCAAGTAAAGGCATAATTACCAGGTACTTTATCGGTGTACGTTATTATATATTGTTCTTGCAATAACTTAAGATTCTTTATATCCAGTTTACATCCCTTTTGACGAGTATAATACATTTTGTAATAATACCCGAAATCATTCAAAACACTGGATCTCCATTTGTTGAATGTAAAATCCGGGATGCTGAGTTTTATAGACATCTTATAAATAAATGCTTCTAAATTCTTTGTAAATGTATCAAGTGGATTTCCTTGGTGTGGATTACGGTATTTGGTGCCTAATTTGAAAGCTCTTATTAAGGCATTATTATTGATTACTTCAAGATTACTTGTAACTATATGACCTATAATAGGATCTTTATAAGGATTGGTGTTACAATTACATATCACTTTATTTCCAATCAAAAGATTTTTACTTAATAAGTTATAATTGTAAATTTTTCTTCCTAAAGGAATTTCGTAACTGTAAGTCGTTCTAATATTTATATCTGTTATAGGAAGATGCTTTTGATGTGTTTTCAATACCAATTTTGATGTGTTTTCAATATTTTGATGTGTTTTCAATATTTTGATGTGTTTTCAATATTTTGATGTGTTTTCAATATTTTGATGTGTTTTCAATATTTTGATGTGTTTTCAATATTTTGATGTGTTTTCAATATTTTGATGTGTTTACACATAGTAGCCATCTTAAGTTTTTGGTATGAGTTTAGTTCTTTTGTAGACCATATTTTAACTTGTTGAGACCAGATATTCCACATCTGTTGCAAATATTTTTTTTTCTTATGCTCAAAACATATAATTTAATAACTGTAATGTTATGTACTTCAAATTGATAAACCTGTTGCATAAAATTGATAAAAGATTCTTTGCGATCGTTATAATTCTGTTTTTTTTCTTCTTTTTTTCCTTCTGAACATCTACATGTATTGTTATTGCTTGTTTCCACTATAGCTGTATTAGAAGTGCTATAGTAAAACTCGTTATTATATAATCTGTTAAACATCATTGAATTTAATCCATATGGATATATAGAATTACTTTGTAGAATGTGCATATTTTCCCACCAGATGCGTTCTTCCAAAGTTACTGCAAAGCCTAAGATTGTAATGGATATATTATTAAAAGAATGAGATTGAAAGTGAGAGTATAGAAGATGGTATTCCTGATTAATTGCTGAACTTTTCTTAATCTGGCTACGGTGAAGATTTATTCTTAAATTCAGAGGATTTTTTGTTTGACCTACATAAGTTAATTCACAAGTCTTACATTTTATCATATATACACACTGGTATGCTTTACAAAATAAAATGAACTTACTTGAATTTCCTATAATCTTAGGATCGGCACAAGGGCATAGCTTGCATCTTTTTGAGTTGCATTTTTTGAATTTGAAGAAAAGCATGTAACTGAAATGATGTCTGTATACAGGATCTCTATTATACT